>CAKNXH010059064.1:33489-54213 GCA_932178445.1 Andricus quercusramuli
TTGCTTACCTTCTAGGACAGAAGGAGCAGAAGCGGATGACGTACACGATCCAGTAGCTTCGGGATTGGTTTCTTTAAGGAACCATAATCATAGCTTCCGGAGCCTACAACTTCTCTCAATAAAATAATAATAATAATATATATAAATATATAAATAAATAAATATATTTTCGGTTTTCGGTAAATACATTCGGTTTTAGTTTCGATTCCCTTGGAATAGAACCGAAGGGCTTACGACAAAGCCACCGAACGCGTCCTCGGGTTGCGGATAGAGGGAACGCGCAGAGCACCCGACAATGGATCGGCAAACAATGCCGATCATCCTAGAGTTCGGGGTGCTGAAAATAATTTAGATGGATACACGACGACGAACCGGTGAAACGCCCACATTGAGTGGACGGATCAGCTTAAGAATGACGTGGTAGACTGCTACGATGCCAGTATTATCCCTGTTCCCGGAGGCTTTATGGCGCGTATGCATACTCTGTGGTACCAGAAACACCCAGAGCTTCAACACGTTTCGCATCAGTCTTTGCGAAATCAAGCAGACTACCTCCGGAAAAATGGATATGTACGCGGAGCGCTTCCTCAGCCACTGCTTGAACAAGCTGCAGACGAAGATGAAACGACATTAAGACCAACCGCAGAAAGCAGGCACCTTCTGGAAGATGATCGCAATTCCAGTACAAGGAGGAACATCAACATGCAAGTTCCTCTTAAGCCCCAAGATCTGGCTGAAATGGATGCCTCCCTTCGTGGAGATATCTCGCAAGAGTCCGACCTCTGGACCATCAATTGCTCAGTTTATGGTGCTGCGAGAGCTTTGGCTGATTCAAATCGAAGGCTGAAACCGACGATGGATCAGAAGACCAGAAGACGCTTGCATCAACTGAACAAGAAAATTGGATGGGCAAGACAGAATGCGTCCCGTGTTCTATGTGTGATTGACTACATAACATGTGGCAGACCGTTCACGGAAAGGGTTCAAAAGTTCGCCCAAGAACTATGGACCTTGAATCACACACTGAACAAGTCAAAGCTGCTGACAATCAAGCAGCATATTGTTGACAGAATAAGGCTGTTATCTGACGCAAGGAGGAGGATACAGAAGAGGGAGAGATGGATCAAGGAGAATCAACAGTTTCTTGCTGACCCATCACGCCTCTTCAGTGATCCCCCTGTTTTTGTAAAAAATCCACCCAAGCCCAAGGAGGTAGAGACTTTTTGGAGAGAGGTGTACAAGATCCCGAAAACACTAGAGTTGAAAGAAGATACTGACAATATCATCCGCTTCAAGGAGTTTTGCGACAGCCTCATAAAATCTGAGGAGGAGTGCCCATCAGTCACTGCCGAAGAGGTGAAGAAAGCACTTAGAGGCTTGAAGAACTTTTCCGGTGCTGGACCAGATTGTATCAAGAACTTTTGGTGGAAGAAGTTTACTTCTATACACCAACATTTGGCCCGCATATTCACCTCATATTTAAAGTCGGAGACGCCCATTTCGCAGCGGCTGCTGCTAGGACGCACTATACTCCTACCGAAAGAAGGCAACTTGTCCAAACCAGAGAATTACAGGCCAATAACTTGTTTGAACACACTGTATAAGATCTTTACAGCTGTCCTTAACAACAGGATTGTTCGACGAATTGAGCCTGTATGGCGAGAGATGCTCGAAAAAAGGTGTAGCAGGCTGTCGAGAGAACCTGCTGGTTGACAGGTGTGTCTGTAAAGATGCTACAGTCCATCAGCGCGTCCTGTCAATGGCCTGGATTGACTACCGGAAAGCTTTCGATTCAGCCTCTCATAGACTTATCATCTGTCTGCTGGAAAGCTTGAAGGTACATCCACACATAGTGACATGCATAGAGAGATTGATGCCTGTTTGGAAAACTAGATTTACCATCTCATCTAGGAATCATCGTCTGACGACGAACAAGGTCACCTTCCAGAGGGGCGTCTTTCAAGGGGATAGTATGAGCCCTTTGCTTTTTTGCATCACACTTCTGCCTCTATCTCTGGCACTACGAAATTCTCCTGGATACCTCTGTGGCGACACTAATCAGCGTGAGCATAAGGTCACTCATGTTCTTTATATGGAAGACCTAAAGATCTATGCCGCTGATAGAAGCAAACTTCAAACTGCTATAAATATCGTCAAGAACTACACAGGAGAGATTGGGATGGACTTTGGTTTGGACAAATGTGCCGAAATTCATTTGAAGAAAGGAAAGATTACTGGCGTTCCCAAGGTCCCTGAGCTTGTGGATAGAAGTGTTATTAGACATCTTAACACTGGAGAGACCTATAAATACCTGTCGGCGTTGAACAAGGTATCTGCGAGTAACATGCTTGCCGTCCCGGTTCTACTCTACTCGTTTGGGGTGGTTGAATGGACGAAGAACGAGCTTAAGGCCCTTGATGTCACCACGCGTAAGATCATGCATATGCATAAAAGCTTGCATATCAATTCGTCAGTTCCGCGATTATACATTTCACGCCGTCAAGGCGGATGCGGACTTCTGAATCTCCAGTGTCTTCATAACCGCATTGTTCTAAGTACAGCTTACGTCGTTGCGGATGGCAGAGATCCTCTCCTAAAGATGGTCAGAAATCACGAGATGATTGGCGGAGGAGCGATCCTTTACAAAACCGTGGAGACAGCGGGCCAGACCCTTGGCCTGAATTTGAACATCAGAAGTGAGGAAAGTGCATTATTCCATCTAGATGCTTTACGTCTAAAAGCCGGAGTAAAGAAAGCAGAGGTTGGAAAATTTCACCAAGAGCTACTCGACAAGCATATGCATGGAAACTTTCACAGAAATGTAGAAAAGCAGTCCTTGTCGAAGCAGCAAACTTTTGCTTACCTTAAATCATCAGGGCTCAATTCAGGTACAGAGGGCTTTATTTTCGCATGCCAGGACGGTGTTATCTCCACCTTAGCATACCGTCACCGCATTTTATGCCGAGAAGTTCCCAGTGATAGGTGCAGAGCGTGTCATGCACACGCTGAGTACCTAGAACACATACTATCGGGGTGTCCGACCCACGCAGTAACAGCGTATATCTATAGATATAATGCGGCCCTAAAAGTACTTTATTACCAAATTTGTCGCTCTTACGGTGTTGGTCGCGACCCTGTCTTGCCAAACGCTCCAAGGGATATAGAGTCAATTGTCCGAAACGAGAAGTGCCAGATTTTCTGGAACTATGATTTTCGGGCAGCAGTCTGCGTTGCGCACTCGAGGCCTGACATTGTTCTCCAAGACTTCGAGAAACGAACTATATTCGTGATCGAATTCTCGGCTCCGTCCGAATACAACATCACTGCAAAGGAGAAAGAAAAAGAGGAGAGGTATCAAGACCTTAAAAGAGAGCTGCAACGACTGTACCCAAAATATTCAGTACGAGTAATTGTCCTTGTGATAGGTGCTCTCGGAGGTGCTAAATTATCACTGGTTCGTTACCTTCAAGCCATACCCGCGTGCCAAGAATATGCCAAGGGACTCGCGAGATTGATGCAGAAAGCTGTCATCCTTGGGTCGCTTCTTGTCCTCAAGACACACGAGGGTTTCGCCGGCCTGTCGTTGTCATTTCGTCGTACCCTGTGACCACCCATCTCACGGATGTGAGACGTGGCCAATGACGTATTTGACCGCGGTTCTACTGGGGGCTATTGACATTTTTTTTTTAGATGGCAGTTGCTCATAGTGGTACCCTGCGGTGGTTGTTTAACTTTTTTAAAATTATATATATATAAATATAAAATATAAATTTTTCTATGTACCTTTACCGAGGTTCTGGTGGTTCGGAACCCACCTTAAGCTGTAGGTCCCCCCATCATGCACTTGACTGCAATCCAGTCCGTGAATGATGGGGTAAAATCCAGGCTTTGCCCAATATGTCAGGGCACACGCTCTTATCAGGTCACTTGATTGCATTGTAATAATCCGTCCGTTATAAAAATACAATAAAAATAAAAATTTAACTTTTTGGAATAAGGACACAAGCTACAATAACTTGTTATTCAACAAAATTTTTCGCCTAAATCATATCTCTAAAAATTTACTTGAACAAGTTTACGCTAGGATGCATATTTTCAGTTTAAATCGTAAAAAACAACGTTGAAAATAAACAAATTACATTTATGGAGAAACGACACAAGTTGCAATAAAATGTGTAATAACAACATTTTTTTATAGGATGCGCACTTTTTTTATAATTATAAAAACAAGACAATTAAAATACACATGTTTCAATACCAATAAATATTATTTAAATTGTGATAATATTAATTTATTGAAATGATAGATTTTTCAGGGTAGCTGAGAATAAAAATTGGTGAAAATAAGAAGAAAATATGGAAGCAAACATCGAAAATGAAATTTGTACATTATTTTGAAATATCTGAATAAGCAATACCAGCTTGAGGTACATAAGTAAATATAATATACATTTTTGATATAATAGTGTTGAATATGATGTAGAAAAGTTCAGATTTTTGACAAAATCGATTGCGAAGCACGAGATACGTGATAAGAATGTGTTCGTTAAAGCTGAAGGAGCTTTGACAAAAGTGAATTCACAATAAACAAATTACAGTGGTCGATGATTTGACCTTTAATTCTAAAAGGTATGTGCGCAAATGTGGGGGAAATACAAAGACCGAGCGCGTAGCGCGAAGTAAATACATCATCAAGCGCGAAGCGCGAGGTTAATGTATTATCGAGCGCGAAGCACCAGAATCAAAAGTCGCGCACCCCAGGCGCGCTCAAACTTGCAAGCGGGGCGAGCCGCGCGCGATGAGAATGTGCCCGCGCAGTGGACAGATTTTTCAATTTCTTTTTTCGACTAAAAATTTAACTATTCCATGTTTGGTTGAACATTCATCTTCTGCGGTTCAAGATTTGAACTATTTCTTTGAAAGTTCATGTATTTTATCAAAAATTAATATTTTTTGGTGGAAAATTAGTTTTTTCAAATGAAAAATTAAGTTATCTTTAGTTGAAAATTACTGTTTTTATCAAAAATTAATTTTTTTAACTAAAAATTTGACTAAATTTTTGGTTGACAAGTTTTTTTGTGACAATTTATTTTATTAGCTTAAAATTTTTTTCAACTGAAAATTAAACTATTATATTTTTAGTTGAAAATCAATCTTTTTTGTTTTAAAATTCATCTATTTCATTGAAAAAATTGTCTTTTTGGAAAGGAAATTAACCTTTTGGTCGAAAATTCTATTAAAAAGTAAAATATTTGGTTGAAAGTTCATGTATTTTGTTGAAAATTATTCTTTTTTGGTAGAAAATTAGTTTCTTTTTTATTGAAAAATAATTTTTTAAACTAAAAACTCCACTATTCCATTATTCGTCGACATTTTTTTATAGACATTTCATATTTTTGGTTAGAAATTCATCTGTTTGGTTCAGGAGGGTGACTCGCCATTGAAATGCGCTGTGTCAGTTTTGTGAAGGACGGCAGAAAATGAAACATTGGCGCCACTAGCGCGGCCCCCTACATTTGAATGAAAGCTGATTAGAATCATGGGAGATTTAGTATTTTTCGCAGTTTTTATAATATTTTGAACGTTTGTGGATAATTTAAAAACTTTGAGCGTGAATTAGGCAAGGAATAACTGTTTCTAGAATTAGAAAAATATCTACAATTAAAAAATATACCTTAGAGACACTGGAAATGTTGATTTTTAATGTTCAAGTAGAGTGGAATGGTAAAATATAAATATTACGTCTTGAATGTTCAAAACAAATAAACTGAATGTTCTCAAATAATAATATGAAAAATAGTTTTTCTATTTTTAATGACTTGAATGATCCTAATCTATTATTACATTATAATAAAAATATACAAGAAATTATAAAAATCATAATTTTTTATATTCAGTATATTGTATTGAGCGCGAAACGGATGAAAAATTATCAGTAGTGAAGTTATTACCTTTACTGTACATTTAGTAATTTATTTATTTAAAAATTGAAATAAAAAAATAAATTATGTCCCTTCTGTTCTCCCAAATCACATTAAAAAATATCTCAAATATAATTGAATAGACCTCTAACGTACTTAGTCGTTCCGGTTCCAAATCGGATCTGGGCCGGAACGTTCCGAAATCTAAACGAACCGGGCCCGGAACGGAACCAGAAACAAGATACGTGTTCTCATTCCGGGTCAGAACGATTCCGATAAGGAACTTTCCGAGTATTGTTTCACTTAAAAACTCACCTCTTACTGACATTTGTGGAAATTTACGAATAAAATTGAATTTCCAAAACTCGGGCTGCTTTTTTGAGTTTTTGAAGTTTGAAACAAAATTCGTATTTTGAGACTCGAAAGACCCCTCCTTTTGGACATTCATAGAAATCTACTAATTTCATAATATTTTCCAAACGACCCCGCACCGAATGTACAGAAAAAAGCCTTATGATAAAAAAATTCTAAAAAAAAATTTTTCTTGTATTTTCGAACCTGCAAACTAAAAATCTGAAAGAAAAATGTTAGAAAGATGGACAGTTTTTAGACAAACACTAGTCCAAAGTTTCGATTTTTACATGTATTTTAATGGAAAAATGCTTATTTTAGCAAAATGTTTTTTTTCCTCAAAAACGCTATGATAGATTTGACTAAAACTTTTATATTTTGACGATCAGGCGTACCGAATCAAAAGATTCATACCCACGAACTAGAAATATTAACGATTCTTTGGGTATACAGCATGTTTTTGGGGGTATTTTTGTACCCTAAACATCCAAGTAACATATGTAAATCATCATTTCTTAGTAACTAAAATCAATAGAGATTTTTATCGAACTGCTACGGTATGAGACGACTTTCAAATAAGTGGAGTGAGCGTACATAGCAAGAATATGTTTTGACCTAATTTTAGGGGATGTTTTACCATCCCTTAAACAATGAGCCTGAAGTTCCTAACCCATTAATCAATAACGAAAAATAATTTTATTTTTAAATGCATGAAAGCTGCTATTTTATGACAGAAAATAGTCGCGTACAACCGTCAAAACTTCTTAAAGCACTTTCAACCCCTCATCAGATATTTAACTCACCCAAGCTACCCCTAAATATTTTTTAAATTCAACAAAATCAACCTAATTCAAAAATCCGCCCAGTTTTTGCTGATAATAATTTCAATTGATGCCAAAGGGGCAAACATAAAGTCTGAACACCTCAGTGCATGTAGAAATCACCCCAACCACCCCCAAATATTTTAAAGGATCAATAAAATCACCCTAATCCCAAAGTACGCCAGGTTTTTTCTGACAATGTTTTTAGTTGATGACAAAGGGGCAAAAAAATGTCGCAAAACCTCAGCACATTTAGAAGTCACCCCAGTCACCGCTGAATATTTTTAAAATTCAATATAAACAGCCCAATTCCGAATTCAGCCAGGATTTTGATAATAATCTTTTCAATGGATGCGAACGGTTTACACAAAAAGTCTCAACACCTCAGTACATTTGGAACTCATCCAAGTCTAAATATTTTCAAAACTCAACAAAGCCAACCTAATTCGAAAATCCGCCCAGCTTTTGCTGATAATAATTTCAATTTATGCCAAAGAGGCACACATAAAGTCTCAACCCTTCAGCACATGTAGAACTCACCCCAGCCACCCCTAAATATTTGAAAAGTTCAATAAAATCACCCTAATTCAAAAGTACGCCAGGTTCTTCTGATAATGTTTTCAGTTGATGCCAAAGGGACAAAAAAGTGTCTCGATCCCTCAGCACATATAGAACTCACCTCAGCAACCCCTAAATATTTTTAAAATTCGATACAATCACCCTAATTTCAAAGTACACCAGGATTTTTCTGAAAATGTTTTCAGTTGATGCCAAATGAGCAAAAAAATGTTTCAAAACCTCAGAACATGTACTTTGAAATTATGGTGATTTTATTGAACTTTTAAAATATTCGGGGGTGGCTGGGGTGAGTTCTACATGTGCTGAAGGGTTGAGACTTTATGGGTGCCCCTTTGGCATCAATTGAAATTATTCTCAGCAAAAGCTAGGCGGATTTTTGAATTAAATTGGTTTTGTTGAATTCAACAAATATTTAGGGATAGCTTGGGTTAGTTTAATATCTGATGAGGGGTTGAAAGTGCTTCAGGAAGTTTTTAGGGTTGTACGTGACTATTTTCTGTCATAAAATAACAGCTTTCATGCATTTGAAAATAAAATTATTTTTCGTTATTGATTAATGGGTTAGGAACTTCAGACTCATTGTTTAAGGGATGGTAAAACATACCCTAAAATTAGGTCAAAACATATTCTTGCTATGTACGCTTACTCCACTTATTGGAAAGTCCTTTCATACCGTAGCAGTTGAATAAAAATCTCTATTGATTTTAGTTACCAAGAAAAGATGATTTACATGTGTTACTTGGATGTTTAGGGTACAAAAACACCCCCAAAAACATGCTGTATACCCGAAGAATCGTTAATCTTTCTAGTTCGTGGGTATGAATCTTTTGATTCGGTACGCATGATCGTCAAAATATAAAAGTTTTAGCCAAATCTATCATAGCGTTTTTGAGGGAAAAAAAACATTTTGCTAAAATAAGCATTTTTCCATTAAGATACATGTAAAAATCGAAACTTTGGACTAGTGTTTGTCTAAAAACTGTCCATCTTTCTAACATTTTTCTTTCAAATTTTTAGTTTGCAGGTTCGAAAATACAAGAAAATTTTTTTTTTTTAATTTTTTATCATAAGGCTTTTTTCTGTACATTTGGTGCGGGGTCCTTTGTCAATTTTTGGAATTTATGAATCATGACCCCAATTTTGTATTCTTAGAATCGACAAACCTTCTCGTTTAAGGAAATATGCCAATTTATTGAAATTTTAAAAATCTGAAATAAAATTTGTTATTTATGAATATTGACCACTTTGTATTCTAAGTCCCGAAAATCCCCCTCGTTATAACTTTCATGGAAAACTGAAAATCAACTAACTAAATTTCATGGAAATCTACCAAATTTGTGTTCTGTGACTTGAAAACACCCCTTGTACTGACTTTCATAAAAATCTACCAAATTAATAAAAAAAATGTTAATTTCAAAACTTGAATCAAATTTTGGAATTTTTTAGTTTTTAACCTAAATTTGTATTTTGCGACTTGAATAAACTTCTCGTACTGCCTTTCATGGAATTCTACAAAATAAATTCAATTTTCAACATTCGAGACAAATTTTGAAATTTTGCAATTTTGACCTCAAATTCATGTTCTATTATTCGAAAACCCCCCTCGTACTTACCTTAATAAAAATCTACCAAATTATTAAAATGTTCAAAATTTGAGTCAAATTTTGGAATTTTTTTGTTTTTACCCCAAATTTGTGTTCTGTGTCCCGAAAAATTGCCTCCTACTAACTTTCATGTAAATCTACCAAATTAATAAAATTTTCAAAATTTGAGTCAAAGTTTTGAATTTTAGAATTTTGACCCTAAATTCGCATTCTGTGACTTGAAAAATCCCCTCGTACTGACTTTCATGAAAATTTACCAAATTAATAAAAAGAAATTTAATTTCAAAATTTGAGCCAAATTTTGAAATTTATAGTTTTGAAATTCATGTTTTGTGATTTGAAAAACCACCTTGTACTGACTTTCATGGAAATCCACAAAATAAATTAAATTTTCAAAACTTGAGTCAAACTTTGAAATTTTTGAATTTTGACCCCAAATTCATGTTCTATGACTCGAAAAACCCCCTCGCTACGAGGTTTCGAACCTAAACCTATAACTGGATCTATCGCCTAGCAGTCGGGAGTCTTACCCATTACTCTATACCTGAAGAATTGAAAGTCAATGAAAAAACAATCCTCATAAGCTACAGCTCAACGCAGTTACAAAAAAAATTTGTTAACTCTTTTTTCTCATTAATTTTTGTATCATTATGTAACATCATGTAGATGTAAAATAAATTAACTGTTAACGGGAATATAAATTATATAATTTTTAAATCATGGTGACTTGTACAAGCCATCGGTAGCGCCATCTCTTGTCCAGAGTCGGGCCGACCGTACTTTCACGGTTTTTTCAAAACAATGAACCAGCGTTTATCCGACGGTCGGCCCATATTTGGGCCAAGGTTTGACCGACCGTCGGGTGCATCATGGTGACTTTTACAAGCCAATGTTATGCCGACGGTCGGGCCATCTCTTGTCCAGAGTCGGGCTGACTGTACTTTCACGGGTTTTTTTTTCAGCAATGAACCAGTGTTTATCCGACGGTCGGCCCATGTTTGGGCCAAGGTTTGACCGACCGTAGGGTGCATGATGGTGACTTTCACAAGCCAATGTTATGCCGACGGTCGGGCCATCTCTTGTCCAGAGTCGGGCCGACCGTACTTTCACTGTTTTTTTAAACCAATGAAACAGCGTTTATCCGAGGTCGGCCCATATGTGGGCCAAGGTTTGACCGACCGTCGGGTGCATCAAGGTGACTTGTACAAGCCAATGTTATGCCGACGGTCGGGCCATCTCTTATCCAGAATAGGGCCGACTGTACTTTCACGGTTTTTTTTTAATCAATGAACCAGCGTTTATCCGACGGTCGGCCCATATTTGGGCCAAGGTTTGATCAACAGTCGGGTGCATCATGGTGATTTGAGGCTAACCGACTGCTGTATCCAGAGTTGGACCGACCGCACTCTTGCGGTCGTACCGACCAATCTGTCACAGTTTATCCGATCGTCGGCCCAACGTTGGACCAGAATTGGGCCGACAGTTGGCTTTTCGCCCAACTTCGACGTCGGTTGCCAACGTCGGTAAGACCATGGCAGCTTGACAATACCTTAGTCGGCCCAACTCTGGTTACCGTAGATCTGTTACCAAAGCAGGGCCGACTTTGGGCCGATGGTCAATCTCTGGCAGCCGACCGAATTTCGCACCTGGGAAGTAGGGTCTAAATTGAATTGAAATCGCTGCTTATTTTGAACCTACTTTGCTGCTCCAGCGCCTACTACTCATGTGGAAATTTTGGACATAGACCATTACTAACAACGGGCGCAGTACTGCGCTGGTAATGGCTAGCTACAGCTGGCTGACCAGTACGGGCATAGTACTGACTAAAACCCAGACATAGCACTGCGTCAGTGCTGGAAAACCAGCACAGGAATACAAGCGCTGGCCCTATGCTGGTAGAACTCTGGCCTAATGCATGACGGCCAACCCATTTCTTACGGAGTTACACCAATCTTCGGTTCAATACTGGCACTTTACGGGCCCAGTAAAAAACGCTAAAAATGGCCAAACCCAGGTGGAAATTTCTGTACTCTGCTGCCGGAGTTCACCACCGGCGCATTACTGCCCCAGTGATGGTCACCAGTACAGATAATCGGCAATTCGCCCAGTACTGATTAACGGCTGGCTCCACGATCGGCGCAGTACTATGCCGGCAGTATAAATGTTGAAAAAAAATTTTAATACGTTTCAAAATATGGTTCATGTTTTCTCAAATGTCTGAAAACTATAAATAAAACTGTCGCGAAAACAACTTTTTTCCCTATTTTTTTTTCAAGACAAAAATTTTAAGTTCCATCTTTATGAAAAATTGTGAATTTTCAGAAAAAAATACATTTTATGTCGATCGTAAACGTTGTAAACGTTGTAGATCGTAAACCTGAAAACCAAGCATTACACGAAAGTTAAAAAATTTTGTTATTAAAAAATTGTCATGTGAGTTCCGTCGTTACAAATTTGTATTGTTCATAAAGAATTACATTTTTTGTCATTGTAGAAAGTTGTAAAGTAGTCTAAAACGCGAAAAAACGAAATATTACACGAAGAAAAATTTAATCGATTTAAATTATTTGCTTAAAATTATTTTATTGATATTCCTGTTAACAGTTCGTATATTTTACATTTACATAACTTCGTGTAATAATAAATATTTAATTAGAAAAAGAGAGTTTAAAATTTGGCATTTTAACTTTTTTGAGCTGTCGCCTATGAGAATGGCTTTTTCATCGAGTTTTATCTCGTAGGTTTAACGCAATGGTTAATACTCCCGACTGCTAGGCGATAGATTCAGGTATATATGGTATGCAGGTTCGATACCCCGTAGCGTTAGAAATTTTATTTGTAATATAATATTTAAAAATGTAATGTATGTATTCACTCTAAACAGGATCATTGGAATCATTGCGTCCTAAACACAATTCAATGATTTTAAATCATTTTTTAAATTAAATCCGGCATTTTCGTACGCCAGGAATTTGCCAGCATAACGCCGGCGGTGTGCCGTAACGCGGCTGTTCCGCAACAGTATTGGCTGTCAGTAGGGCGACATTACTGGTTAGTACTGGCACAGTACTGTGTCTATTGTGAATTTCCTATTGTGGCAGTACTGCACCAGTATCGATATTTAGTACTGGGCCAGCACTGGCACCCCAGTACAGAATAGCGTTATCATCCCAGAGATATGCCAGTACAGTCACCAGCACTGGCTGCCAGTAACGCGCCAGTGCTAGCCAGTACTGGCGCAGTACTGTGCCCGTTGTGAATTTCCCATTGGGTAAGGTAGGAGTTACAGCCCAAGTGCGAAGTTAGATACGGCCAATATCGTACCGTTGCTGGAATGATAACTCCGGTATGCACTTGGCAGCCAATTCTGGCCCAGACTCTAGCCGCCATCACTTATGCATTACTCTGCTGTCATTATCGGCTCAGCAATGGGTACTGATATCGCCCCTACCTCGGCTGCCAATATCGTGCCATTACTGGAATGATAACTCCAGTATGCACTAGGATCGGAGTTAATTGAAAAAAAAAATCATTGAATTGTTTTTAGGACGCCACTATATATGTAGAGTGAATACATATATTAAATTTTTTAATATTATATGACAAATAAAATTTCTAACGCTACGGGGTATCGAACCTACATCTATACCTAAATCTATCGCCTAGCAGTCGGGAGTCTTAACCATTGCGCTAAACCCACGAGTTGAAATTGGATGAAAAAGCCATCCTCATAAGCTATAGCTAAAAAAAGTTAAAAGACTAAATTTTAAACTCTCTTTTTCTAATTAAATATTTATTAGCATACGACGTTATGTTAATGTAAAATATACGAAATGTTAACAGGAATATCAATAAAATAATTTTTAAAGAAATAATTAATATCGAGTACAATTTTTCTTCGTGTAATATTTTGTTTTTTCACGTTGGAGACTACTTCACAACTTTCTACAATGGCAGGAAATATAATTTTTTATGAACGTTTACAATTTTTAAGGACGGAACTTAGAAATTTGATAGTGAACTTTGAAAATTTTTTAATAACAAATTTTTTTAAACCTCGTGTAAGGTGTGGTTTTTAGCTGTTTTAGACTTTTTAACAAGGTTTAAGATTAACGTAAAATTTAATTTTTTCTGAACATTCACAATTTTACATAAAGATGGAACTTAGAATTTTTTTCTTGAAAAAAAAAAAAAAAAGGGAAAAATGTTGTATTCGCGACAGTTGTAGTTATACAGGGTGTCCCACCACCTATGAACATGCCGGTACTGGGTGATAGAGGACAAAAAAAGAAACAGAAACGTCCTCTGGCAAAATTTGATCTGGGCCTTAGTTTGGGCACAGTAAAGCTTCAAAGTTGGGCATAATGAACCAATCAGAATCAAGCTTTGGCAACCACTTGTTTGTCTCATACGTGTTAAGATAGTGTGCGTGCTGGCGGTTCACATCAGCTCCCGCAAAAATTTCACATCGTTGATCTTTGATTGTTTCTACAAGACGCGAAATTCAAGCCTTTAAATTTTTTTAAATTCTTATTTGCTCTTGCAAATCTTTATTACCATCCTTAAAATAACATAGCATTTGCTCAACCTAAAAAAGATGAATTTCAATTTAATACAGACCTTTCCTGACATTTCATGTAAGAAAACCAACAAAGATGTTTAAAATTCAGAAGACCAAACGAAATTTTGTTCTTCAGAATTAATCTACAAGTCTAAGATAAGAAAAAACGTTTCAAACCTCAGAAAGAAACTCTCAGTGATTCGTCTCAGAAATTTTGTTACATTTTTGTTGTAAAACCAACAAAGTAACTTAAAACTCGAAGGAACAAAACAAACTTCTGTTATTGAAAATTAATTAACAAGTCTATGATAAGTAATTCTTTGCGATTCATTACAAAATTTTTGGTTACATTCATTGTAACAAATTAAACAAAAAATTAAAAATGGGAAATCCAAACAAACTTTTGATCTTTAGAATTAACCAACAAGTCTAAGATAAGAAAACACATTTTCAACACCAAAAGTAATTCTTTTGCATGCGATGCAAATTTTTTGTTACATCTATTACTACAAAAACAATAAATAAATCTAAAGCTGGGGAAACGAAACGAACTTTTATTCTTTAAAACTAACCAACAAGTCTAAAATAAGAGACACATTTTCTACCAAACGAAAGTAATTCTTTGAGATGCATAGCAAACTTTTTGTTACATTTATTGTAAGAAAACCAACAAAAAATTGAAACCGGGAAAACCAAACAAACTTTTGTTCCATAAAATAAATAAACAAGTCCAAGATAAAAAAACTCATTTTCAAATCCTCAAAAGTAATTCTTCACAAATCTCCACACAATTTTTGTTACATGTAATGTAATAAAACTAAACAAATAATTTGAAGCTCGGGATAGGAAACCAACGTTTGTTTTTTAAAAATACGCAACTAGTTTAGAAATCGAAAACACATTTTGAACCTCCTAAAGAATTCTTTGCGATTCATTGCAAAAATTCTGCTACATTATTTGTAATAAAGTTAAAAATATAGTTAAAGATGAGAAATCCAAACAAACTTTTCTTCTTTAAAACTAACCAACATAAGTCTAAGATGAAAAAACAAATGTTTTAACCCCAAAAGTAATTATTTGCAACTCGTTGCAAATTTTTAATAAATTTTTTATTACAAAAAAAAATTGTAAGAAAAATATTAAGAAAACCAACAAAAAATAGAATCTGAGGAAACCATACAAACTTTCGTTTTTGAAAATAAATCATCAATTTAATAATAAGAAAACTCATTTAAAAGCCGCAAAAGTACTTCTCTCTAACTTATTACACAATTTTTGTTACATTTAGTGTAATAATAACGAAACTTAAAAAAAATTTGAAGATCGGAAAACGAAACGAACTTTTGTGCTTTAAAAATAATTAACAAACGTACAATGAAAAAAAAAACAGATTTGGAACCCCCGAAAGTAATTCTTAGCGATTTTTTGGCATAAATTCTGTTACATTAATTGTAACAAAGTTAATAATAATTGAAGTTGGGAAATCCAAACGAATTTTTGTTCTTTAAACTTAACCAACAACGGTGAAATCAAAAGATACATTTTGTTCCCACTAAAGTAATTTTTTGGATTCATTGTAAAGTTTTTGTTACATTTACTTGAACGAAACTAAAAAAAATTTGAAGCTCATGAAACGAAACGATCTTCAGTTCTTTAAAAATAACCAACAATTTGAAAATAAAAAAGTACATTTTGAGCCCCTAAAATTAATTCTTAGAAATTCTTTTCATAAAGTCTGTTACCTTAATTGCAACAAAGTTAAAAATAATTAAACATGGGAAATTCTAACGAACTTTTGTTCTTGAAAAATAGCCAACAAGTTTACAATGAAAAAACTTATTTGAAACCCCCCCAAAAAAATCTTAGCGATTTTTTTCATAAATTCTGTTACATTAATTGTAAAAAAGTAATTTTTGGGATTCATTGTAACATTTTTGTTGCATTTAATGTAACGAAACTAAAAAAAATTGTAATGTCGTTGTACGAAACGATCTTTAATTCTTTAAAAATAACAAACAATTTTTTTTGCATTTAATTTAGCAAAAACAATAAAGAAATGCAAAGCAATTTTAAACCCCCAAAAGTGGTTTTAGTTTCTTTGTTTTGATTTCTGGCATAAACCAAGCGACTTTCGTTTTTATGAATTAAATGAACAATTCTAACAATACGATAAAATAAATTTTGAATCCCCAAAGTTAATTCTTTGCGTATCGTTGAAAAATTATTGTTACATTCAATGTTTACAAACCCAACAAAAAAATTAAGAACTCGGAGAATCAAACAACCTTTTTTTCTTTCAAATTTATCATAAATAATAAAATAATCTAAAGCTCGGGAAACGAAACGAACTTCTGTTTTTATAAATTAACAAACAAGTACAAAATAAAATAACATATTTATAACACCTAAGAGTTCTCCATTCATTACAAAATTTCTGTTACATTCATTCCCTGGCGGATCGAACGAACGGAGCGGATACGCTACAGCGTATCCTTATAGTATCCACATCGTATCCTCTCCGTATCATGCAAGAAAAACTCATTAAAAAAGAAAGATTAACATTTCACTTGTTGAAATTCGGATTGTACGTGAAATTTTGAGTTAAAAGGTTGCAGAGTAATCGCAATAGTTTTTCTTGCAACATTAAAAACTTTTAATAAATATAATACTTATCGATGACGTGCGCTGAAGGCGACTTCAAACGCATCGTCATTCAGTAGCAGTTCATAGGCTTTATCCATCGACGATGCGTTTGAAGTCGCCTTCGTCCCACGTTATCGATAAGTATTATATTTTTTGAAAGTTTTTAATGTTGCAAGAAAAACTATTGCGATTACTCCGTGACCTTTTAACGCAAAATTTCACGTAGATTCCGAATTTCAATAAGTGAAATGTTCATCTTCCTTTTTTAATGAGTTTTTCTTGCATGATACGGAGAGGATACGATGTGGATACTATAAGGATACGCTGTAGCGTATCCGCTCCGTTCGTTCGGTCCGCCAGGGTTGTAACAAAATAAAGAAAATTAAAGCATGGTTAAACGAAACGTACTTTCGTTTTTAAAAATAAATAAAAAAGTCTAAGATGAAAATACATTTTGGACACCCAAAAGTAATTCTTAAAGTAGTTTGATTTCAAGATTTCCTAAGTTCTTGATACTTAGCAACTTTAAATAAATTTTATCTTCATCGACTTGTGCGTAATTTTTATTTTATTTAATGTTCATCTTTTATCGTTATATCATTTTATTGTATTATTTTTGTTTATTTGTATTTATTTTGTTCATTAAATTTTTTTTGCAGCATTAATGTGTTGCACATAATTTATTTGCGTTTTTAAAAGGAGTTTTCTTATCTTTAGCTTGATGATTTATTTTCAAGAATGAAAGTTTGTTTGGTTTACTCAGTTTCAATTTTTTGAAGGTTTTGTTAAATAAACGTAACAACAATTTTGCAATGAATTACAAAGAATTACTCTTGGGTGTGTAAAATGTATTTCCTTATCTTCAACTTGTAGATTATTTTTAAGGAACAAAAGTTCGTTTGGATTTTCCATGTTTAAATATTTTTAACTTTGTTACAATTAAGGTAACAGAATTTATGGAAAGAATCTCAAAGGATTACTTTCAGGGGTTCAAAATGTGATGTTTTATTCTCAACTTGTTGGTTATTTTTAAGGAAATAAAGATTCTGAAGAACAAAAGTTCGTTTGGTCTTATGAATTTTAAACATCTCTGTTGGTCTTCTTACATGAAATGTCAGGAAAGTTCTGTATTAAATTGAAATTCATCTTTTTTAGGTTGAGCAAATTTTATGTTATTTTTAGGACGGTAATAAACGTTTGCAAGAACAACTAAAAATTTAAAAAAATTTAAAGGCTTGAATTTCGCGTCTTGTAGAAACAATCAAAGATCAACGATGTGAAATTTTTGCGAGAGCTGAAGGTAACCGCCAGCACACACACTATCTTAACACGTATGAGACTAACAAGTGGTTGCCAAAGCTCGATTCTGATTGGTTCATTATGCCCAACTTTAAAGCTTTACTGTGCCCAAACTAAGGCCCGGATCAAGTTTTGCCAGAGGACTTTTCTGTTTCTTTTTTTGTCCTCTATCACCCAATACCGGCATGTTCATAGGTGGTGGGACACCCTGTAAATCTTAGACATTTTAGAAGACATGAACCATATTTTTAAGCGTATTAAATTTTTTTCTAATATTTATACTCTCGGCATAGTAATGCGCCGAGTCTGGGCCAAACTCTGGATCTTCCTCTAAAAATATGGTTTGCCGTAGCAGAAGTCAAACTGGGCTCAGTGATGCGCCTTTGCTCGACCAGACCTTGGCTTTTCCTATTGAAACATGTTTAGCCAAAGTAAAGACGAAGTTTGAAACAGCAGTGCACCGAGTCTGGGCCGCACTCTAGCTATTCTTCTTAAAATATGCTTTACGTACTAAAAGTAATAGTAGGCTCAGTGTTGCGCCTTCGCTGGACCAGACTCTGGCTTTTCCTATTAAAACATATCGAGCCAGAGTAAAGACTAAGTTTGGAACAGCAGTGCACCGAGTCTGGGCCGAAGTCTAGCTCTTCTTTTCAAAATATGGTTCACGTACTAAAAGTAATAATGGGCCCAGTGATGCGCCTCTGCTGGGCCAGACTCTGGCTTTTCCTATTAGAACATATCGAGCCAGAGTAAAGACGATGTTTGGAACAGTAGTGCACCGTGTCTGGGCTGAAGTCTAGCTCTTCATTTTAAAATATGATTTACGTACTAAAAGTAATAATAGGCCCAGTGATGCGCCTTTGCTGGGCCAGACTCTGGCTTTTCCTATTAGAACATATCGAGCCAGAGTAAAGACGAAGTTTGGAACAGCAGTGCACCGAGTCTGGACCGAAGTCTAGCTCTTCTTTTTAGAATATGGTTCACGTACCAAAAGTAATAATGGGCCCAGTGATGCGCCTCTGCTGGGCCAGACTCTGGCTTTTCCTATTAAAACATATAGAGCCAGAGTAAAGACGGAGTTTGGAACAGCAGTGCACCGAGTCTGGGCCGAAGTCTAGCTATTCTTTTTGAAATATGGTTCACGTACTAAAAGTAATAATGGGCCCAGTGATGCGCCTCTGCTGGGCCAGACTCTGGCTTTTCCTATTAAAACATATCGAGCCAGAGTAAAGACGGAGTTTGGAACAGCAGTGCACCGAGTCTGGGCCGAAGTCTAGCTCTTCTTTTTGAAATATGGTTCACGTACTAAAAGTAATAGTGGGCCCAGTGCTGCGCCTTTGCTGGGCCAGTTTCTGGCTTTTCCTATTAAAACATATCGAGCCAGAGTAAAGACAAAGTTTCGAACAGCAGTGCACCGAGTCTGGGCCGAAGTCTAGCTCTTCTTTTTGAAATATGGTTCACGTACTAAAAGTGATAATGGGCCCAGTGATGCGCCTCTGCTGGGCCAGACTCTGGCTTTTCTCATCAAAACATATCGAGCCAGAGTAAAGACGAAGTTTGGAACAGCAGTGCACCGAGTCTGGACCGAAGTCTAGCTCTTTTTTGTAAAATATGGTTCACGTACCAAAAGTAATAATGGGCCCAGTGATGCGCCTCTGCTGGACCAGACTCTGGCTTTTTCTATTAAAACATATCGAGCCAGAGTAAAGACGGAGTTTGGAACAGCTGTGCACCGAGTCTGGGCCGAAGTCTAGCTCTTCTTCTTAAAATATGGTTTACGTACTAAAAGTAATAGTGGGCCCAGTGATGCGCATTCGCTGGGCCAGACTCTGGCTTTTCCTATTAAAACATATCGAGCCAGAGTAAAGACAAAGTTTGGAACAGCAGTGCACCGAGTCTGGGCCGAAGTCTAGCTCTTCTTTTTGAAATATGGCTCACGTACTAAAAGTAATAGTGGGTCCAGTGATGCGCCTCTGGTGGGCCAGACTCTGGCTTTTCTCATTAAAACATATCGAGCCAGAGTAAAGACAAAGTTTTGAACAGCAGTGCACCGAGTCTGGGCCGAAGTCTAGCTCTTCTTTTTGAAATATGGTTCACGTACTAAAAGTAATAATGGGCCCAGTGATGCGCCTCTGCTGGGCCAGACTCTGGCTTTTCTCATTAAAACATATCGAGCCAGAGTAAAGACGAAGTTTGGAACAGCAGTGCACCGAGTCTGGATCGAAGTCTAGCTCTTCTTTGTAAAATATGGTTCACGTACTAAAAGTAATAATAGGCTCAGTGATGCGCCTCTGCTGGGCCAGACTCTGGCTTTTCCTATTAAAACACATCGAGCCAGAGTAAAGATGAAGTTTGGAACAGCAGTGCACCGAGTCTGGGCCGAAGTCTAGCTCTTCTTTTTGAAATATAATTCACGTACTAAAAGTAATAATGGGCCCAGTGATGCGCCTTTGCTGGGCCAGACTCTGGCTTTTCCTATTAAAACATATCGAGCCAGAGTAAAGACGAAGTTTGGAACAGCAGTGCACCGATTCTGGGCTGAAGTCTAGCTCTTCTTTTTGAAATATGGTTCACGTACTAAAAGTAATAATGGGCCCAGTGATGCACCTCTGCTGGGCCAGACTCTGGCTTTTCCTATGAAAACATATCGAGCCAGAGTAAAGACGGAGTTTGAAACAGCAGTGCACCGAGTCTGGGCCGAAGTCTAGCTCTTCTTTTTAAAAAATGGTTTACGTACTAAAAGTAATAGTGGGCCCAGTGCTGCGCCTTCGCTGGGCCAGACTCTGGCTTTTCCTATTAAAACATATCGAGCCAGAGTAAAGGCAAAGTTTGGAACAGCAGTGCAGCGAGTCTGGGCCGAAGTCTAGCTCTTCTTTTTGAAATATGGTTCACGTACTAAAAGTAATAATGGGCCCAGTGATGCGCCTCTGCTGGGCCAGACTCTG
>CAKNXH010059064.1:54223-97890 GCA_932178445.1 Andricus quercusramuli
GACCGAAGTCTAGCTCTTCTTTGTAAAATATGGTTCACGTACTAAAATTAATAATGGGCCCAGAGATGCGCCTCTGCTGGGCCAGACTCTGGCTTTTCCTATTAAAACATATCGAGCCGAAGTAAAGACGAAGTTTGGAACAGCAGTGCACCGAGTCTGGGCCGAAGTCTTGCTCTTCTTTTTGAAATATGGTTAACGTACTAAAAGTAATAATGGGCCCAGTGATGCGCCTCTGCTGGGCCAGACTCTGGCTTTTCCTATTAAAACATATCGAGCCAGAGTAAAGACGGAGTTTGGAACAGCAGTGCACCGAGTCTGGGCCGAAGTCTAGCTCTTCTTTTTAAAATATGGTTCACGTACTAAAAGTAATAGTGGGCCCAGTGATGCGCCTTTGCTGGGCCAGACTCTGGCTTTTCCTATTAAAACATGTTTAGCCAAAGTAAGGACGAAGATTGGAACAGCATGCAAAAAAATGTATTTTTTTGATTGAGTCATTTGCACACATTTTAAAACAAGTTGAATATGTCAAACCTGAAATTTATTCAGCTTGAACCAAAGAAACATTTTTTTATTTTACTTTTTCAGAAAAAAATTGTTGTCGTGAGTTAGAATTTGTGGGATTTCCTATCTTTTTCGTGATTTTGGAACATTAAAACAACACGAAAAAAATGTTTCTCATGACTAAAAAGTAATAACATATTTCTTTGGTTCAAGCTGACGCAATTTCAGGTTCGAATCAATCCAAAAATCATGTTTTTGTATATTTAAAGAAAATGTTAAGTAAGGCAACATTTTTTTTCATTTGAAAAAATTTTTAATTGTAAAATTTAAGAAAGAGAACAGAAGATATTAACCGATTTCAAAATGTTTTCTTAGCTTGTTTTGGATGCCGCCCCAGAAATTGTTATCCCTCAGCTCAAATGATTCGATTAGTTTGTAGCATTTTTACTTCGCTCTACTAAAGAGTTTATTTTTAAATTTTTATTGAAAGTATTAATTATAGTAAGGATGAAATGACAAATCTTGTGAAAAAATATTTATGAAAGTGATGTTAAACATATCAAAAGTTTGTATTTATCTAATTTTATTTTTTATCTCACTTTTCTATATCAATCTGCATGGATTTCCAACGATCTAAGTACATCCAATTTTTAAAAATAAATCTTTAATGGCAAAAATCATTGAAAAACCATTAATAATTATTTTAAGATGTAACATGTCTTACAAAAAGGTTGTTCTTTTCGACATATGAAAATAAATGTTTAATTTTTCCCCTTTTTCGTGAGAAACCCACCCTATTTCCCTTTTTTTAAGCTCCTTTTGCGCTGTGCTCCCTGAAAGAAGGAAAAAGATTCAAAGAAGCAGACGTATTTATTTGGGACGAAGCACCGATGGCAGCAAGTTTTGCACTTGAAGTCATGGACAGAACATTGCGTGATTTCGTGTTTAATGGTTTGCCATTTGGCGGAAATTTTGTTGTTTTGGGTGGTTACTAAGGCAATTGCTGCCCGTAAATAAACGAGCAACTCGCAGTGAAACGGCCAACTCATATCAATCAAATTCAGTACTTTGTGGAACAGTTTCAGAATGGACTGTTTATCGGAGAACATGCGAGCTTTACCAAAAGAAAAATACTTAGTTTTCTCAATTTCTTCTTGGTATGGGAAATGGTACTTTGAATGACAATTCGGAAAATATACCAATATAGGTATATAGGTAAATATACCAATATACCAATCATGAGGCCATACTGACGGAATATTTGAATACTTTGAATCCTCCGAGCTAGCCACCTCATGAATTGCGATTGAGAAAATAGGCAGTGATAATGCTGATGAGAAATCCAAGCATAAGTGAAGGACTTTGCAGTGGGACTAGATTGCTCGTATTAAACTTTTCTCCCAACGTTTTGCGATGTGAAATTTTGACAGACAGTGGAGCGGACGTAATCGCTTATCTCAATCGGATAACACTGCACTGTGAAAATACTTATCCATTTTCATTCAAAAGAAGACAATTTCCAGTCAAAGTAGCATTTGCAATGACAATCAACAAATCACAAGGTCAAACTTTCGATCGAATTGTAACTGATCTAAAAAAAGATGTTTTCAATCACGGACAGCTGTACGTAGCTTTCTCAAGAGATCTTGGGATTCATCGAGAGTTTATTTAAGTAGCAACGCCATACAAATTGACAAGAAAATAAAAAATTACGTTTTTCAAGAGATTTTAGCCCTATCGGAAAACTCCGTGTCTCAATATATTCGAAAAGTTTGATATAATGTAATATATGAATATAAAGAAATATCCACCGTAGACGAAAATTTAATTTATATTCGAGATGGAAATAATTAGGTTCGATATTTTCAATAAGTATTTAGCCTTAGAAATGGAGCTTTATTTAAATGATATATGCTCTTAATTAGATGCATTTCGTGCTTGTGTGTTTTTAACAGATGGCATATTGCTTCCAATTTATCTATGTTTTATGAATAATTCAATTCAAAAATTAATTGAAAAATACTTTAATAAATCTTAATTCACATTTGAATGGATTTACATTTGAGTGTTGTTAAGTAACAAAAGAAGAGAATTTCCACGCGCGTAGCGCGCGGTATGTTCCAGTAATTTTAAAAGTCCTGTGTGGAAATGTGGGGGATGTACAATGAACGAGCAAGTAGCGCGAGATCCAACAGGGGCGCGTATAGCCGCGCTCAAACTTGCGAGCTGCCCGCCCAGCGCACGACGAGAATGTGCTCGCGCAGCGGGCAAATTTTTTCTTCTATAACAGGTCAATCTGTCCGTGACTTCGAGAAGGGCGATTCGAATAGAGTTTCATTTCTGATTATATACGAACTAAAAATTATGAATTATCATAATTATAATTTTCATTAAAAAAAAAGAGGGAAAATTCTGGAATAGTTTTATCTACATTGGCGAACGCAATAATGGGAAATTATCGATTCGTGACGGGAACGTGATAATTATCCAGGGCTGAACAGCCACTCCTTCGTCCTTTCGGCAATTTAGATACATGCTATCGGGTACAATTTACAAAACAACACCAGGCGGTACCTGTAGCATAACCAGCTTTTTATATTCTCCCTCCTTTCTCCCGCACCTCTCCACTTCCTTCCGTTTCCGTTCGGTGCGTCGCGCATGACGAACTCAACGCAAGCGGACATACGGAATGGTGCTTCCAGCATTTCTACGGCACTGTTTTCCAGCAGTTCTAAAACAACCGCGAATAGGTGCGTTTCAAATTTTGTAATCGACTCTTAAATGTTTCTATTATAAAAAGGGACCAAATTAGAAAAACAATGGTGCTGTTATTACGTGCCAAGTGAGAGATGAAAAATTAGGTGTGATATGTGAAGTATAGTGATAAACGAATAGTTATAAGAAAAATTTTTATATTAGAAACTCAGAAATTCAAAATCAACAATGGAGAAAAAAATACTCGATTTACCTAAGGCATTTGTGTGCTGCTCGAATATTATTTTGTTGGTAAGAACAGGAAAGCAGAATTAAAGGAATTACAACATTTTTGTTTATTCTTTAAACCTACATTTTAAGGAGTTGAATACATATTGAAGTCAGAAATAAATAAATCATGAAAACATGTTATGCAGTACATCATCCCGCAGCACGTTCTTCTGAGAAAATAGGAACTGATGTTTAGTAATTTTGCTCGCGAAATTGAAAATCCTTCATTAAAACTATAATATTTCTTATTATATATTGTATTGAAATTCAAATAATTTTTAATATCCTACGGTGCCTACCGATTTGAATAGCATTGAAAATATGTTTAAATAAAAAGAAAAATTATATATAAATTGGAATAAAATTGGAAAATACTATAATATTTCTTATTATATATTGCATTGAAATTCAAATAATTTTTAATATCCTACGGTGCCTACCGATTTGAATAGCATTGAAAATATGTTTAAATAAAAAGAAAAATTATGGTTATTGTATCAGGCTAATTTTAACAAATGAAATAAAAATGTTTTGGATCTCATTTTTTTCACTTTTAACTGAAGGAAGTAACTGTTTATTTTTAAAAATCTTACTTGTCGCGAGTGCAAACGGAGAGATATTCTAAGGGATCGTGCATATACAACGTTATGCGTTTTTCTTTTGTTTATATCGTTGTATCATTTTTAAGTTCAAGGAAATTATATTCTCGTCTTTATTTAAGCAAAAGAAAAACTCGTCAAGTAGTTTATGAATGATCCCTAATTGATTATATAGGATAGGAATCGGAAATGATTTAGATTCGCTTTCAGATGTCGGGGTTCGTGCTGATGTCACTGGGAGCATTGCTGTTGGCCGACAGTGATCGCGTTTTACTTTCGCGGCTCCTAGGATCCGGAGACATTCACCCATACCAGCCAATATTTTATTATTTGTCATTTATAATTGTAGGGGTGGGATTTATTATCGCTGTCACTGGTCTTCTAGGCTGCTGGGCCACCTGCTTATTCAATTGCTGTATAACTACTTCCGTAAGTTGTGATGTAATTATTTTTCATTTTTTAACTAGTTTGATTAATAAGCCATCAATCATGATATTATCAGAAAAAAACGAAATCTGAGGATCAGTTTAAAAAATGGTATTGATATTTCAGTAAAGTGAGCCTGTAAGGTCTAAGTAATGAAATGTAAAATAGATTATTCTTTGGATCATTGTATTACACCTTACATTGAACAAATTAAAAGTGTTTTTGTGTGTGCTTTTTGAAAAATTACATGCATGTTTATAGGGTGAATTAGTGTGTTTCCCATACTCGCTGAACCCGAATCTGGGATCCTCAGGTCTCAGTTCGTCCTTAACCTTAAAAACAGCTAACAATTGATTTGGTGAATGAAAGCTACAGAGAAAAAGTGTATCTCAGTGGCGGATCCAGGGGGAGGGTGGGGGGGGTTCACCCCCCCCCCCCCCCCCACGAAACTTCTTGCTCTTTGTATAGTAATTCCCGTTTTGGCTACCATTCCTGCACTCGGGGAAAAAATGACAAAAATTCCTCATTTTTCTGGCGTTATTTCACAAAATAAAATAAAAATTGTCACCTGTCATTCATTCTTTATGTTAGCTAGAGAATGAAAAAAGAAAAAACTGCTTTTAAATTTGCTCGTGCGCGAATGTAAGTGTGAGTGTGTCTTTCAAGAGTGAGGTATGTACTTCTCTCTTAACTACGCGCTACTCCACTTAGTGTTACGTCCAGAATTTACGGAAGTTGACGATATTCCGCTGGCTCCAACGATGATTGGACGATGAAAGTTCCAAGGGTTCGTTGCTGACTTCGAATAGCTTGAAAGCCAAAACCGCGAACTGTCAAAATGAATACAGGAATTTACGAATAAAAACAAAAATATATTTTGCACTGTTAACAAATATTTCACTGATTTATTTGTATTACAAAACACAATTGTTGTTTAATTTCACAATTATTTACAGCGATGAATTTAAAGACTCTTTTATTTAAACGCGATATTCAATTATTTTATTTCGAAGTTCAATAATGATTCAAATGCAGGAAGGCTTTCTTCTGCCGGTTTGAATGTGCGATCTTATATTTATAATTTCGTATCTAGTGACGTAGAAGACCTCGTGTTCAAATTGTCGTCACCAACAGCCAATCATAATTCTAAATTTACAACGATGTCGACATTATTCGCCAATCAGCGTATGGATGATTTCACCCTTAATGCTGCAAAACAAGTCAAAATTCCGATCCAGATTGATCCAGATCAATCTAGATTAGTCCTTGCTGATTCATAGATTTGCGCAATATTACTAGACCCTTCCGACTTGTTTACTACATACTTCGGCGCCCTTATGTCGGGACTTAATCTAAACCGGACATTCTTAATTGCTATGACTAATTCTACGACGCATTTACCTATGAGAGAGAGAGAGAGAGAGAGAGAGAGAGAGAGAGAGAAAACATGCATCATCGTTACATTATTTCTCGATATTTCCATATAGCGTGGTTTTCCCCTCCAGTATTATAAAAATTCTTAATATGATTCCATGTAAATTGTATTATAATTTTCAGTCCTTTGATCCACTTTTGGCCAATTCTTTCAATAATTACTTTGTAATAATTTATTCATTATCAATTTGTTTAATGTTATGCAACAAAATATTATATCATTTATCATTTAAATTTTCAGGCATTTAAATGGTGAAGATGAAAATCAAATAATTGTTCTCTATAAATTAGCCAAACTAACTATCTAGTTAGTTTCCATTTACTAAATAAAACTCCTTTAATAAATTCAAACTTAAATCTATTCCCGTGTAAAGATGGAGTCACGTGACTTCCGAAAATCGTATTTCGTCACACTTAGGTGACACATTTCGATTGACGCGACATCTGACTATCCCTGCTGTAAATAAACACTGATAAACACTTGTACGAGTGTTCATTCATTGTTGTTCATTGTTATTACGAAAATGTCTTGTAAGAAGATTTCTGATTTTTTCAAACCGATAATAAGAACAAAAACAATCGATACAAATCCTGAAGTTGATTTATCTGTGGAAAGTACACCAAAAAAAAAGCAAAAACTCGAGAATTCAGAGTTAAGTGGAGATCCGTTCGATGATGTAAGAGTCACCCAGATATAACCTAAAACAATACATTCAAGTTGATAAGGTCAATCAGCGTAAAATATTAGGGATCCAAGTAAAAATCCAACAATAAAAATGACAGGTAGTTTCCATGATTTTATAGATGGGTGTTTAATTTCAGTGAAGGACAATTTCTTCAATAAAAGAATTGAATACACACTGTAAAAAAATCTTTTGTGATATTTACAATTAGATTGTAATTTTACGAGCCAGTATTTTCAATTATTATTATTATTATTATTATACCATTAAGCCATTTCCCTTTCGGGGTAGGCGTGACTTACTCGGTTGGAAAGTAGTGGGATAGGTATATAGGTGTAAAGTAGATCGTTATATGGTATAAGGTAGATAGGTATATAGGTATATGTGTTATGGTATAGATATTTTAGATTGATCTGGAGTTTTCGTGTTATTTATTCAAATAACACGTTCACTCCGCAACACTGCTCCGACCCAGGTTGCTGATCAATCTCTCTAGCGATCACCCCAAGTGAGGAGCCTCACAAAATTGTTATGTATGGTTCCCCACTTGGGCCCATTAGTATCCAAGGTCTTTGTTTCAGGCATCATTCAGTCTATTGTCACTCTGCTTATAAACTATTTGTCGCCACACATTTCTGTCCTGGCATACTACTCTAGCTTCATTTACGTCCATGCATTTCTTCATGCAAGCTCTTCTGTTCCTATGACTTCTTATGTCTCTTCGGATCAATGTCTCATTTACAGATTCTAACCATTCTTTCGGCGGTCTACCTCTGGGCATTCTGCCATTTACTTTACCTTTATATACTTGCTTCGTCAGTCGTTCATCTTTCATTCTTTCAAGATGTCCGAACCATCTTAACTGATTTCTTTCCCATATGTCAACTAGCGTGTCTCCTGTACCACATTCTTTGAGGATTATCTCGTTTCGGACTTTGTCCATCAGTGTTTTTCCGCATATTATGCGCAGAGGTTTCATGCCGATCGCGTTGATTTTTCTCCTGTCCTTTTCTTGACAGGTCCATGCCTCGCTACCGTATAGTACAGTTGGTACGAATATGGAATTATGTATGGCCATTTTAGCTTTTTTTGATATGTTTTTATTCGTGAGGATGGATCCTGCTCTACCGATAACCTGCTTACCCTTATTTATGCGCCTATCTAATTCCCCATCAATTTTTCCGTCGCTAGTGAATAGACTACCTAGATATACGTACTTGTCAACTTGTTCTAATCTCACATCATTTAGGAAAATGTTGCATATTGTTTTCTCACTTTTTCCCTCAAAAACCATGACTTTCGTTTTATTCACGTTAATTTTGAGGTCCATGTTCTTCATGCTTGTGTTAAGTTTATTCAACATTCTTTGCAAGTCTTCTTATAATGTATAAACTGGTAAATTTACCAATGTCGCTCATAAATTCACGATCTAGTCCAATTTCACTCCATGGAACAGTATGAAATAACTGTCCGATGTAAAATTACAATATCTGACGATGGAAATTATTCGATCAGCGTGGCACGTAGTAAATTTACGTAAGTGAATAAATTTAAATGCGCTTATAAATTAAAACTTTTTTTGGTAAAGTTGCAGTATCTATGCGCTTTATTTATCCTGCTAGAGTGTTTCAAAATTTATAACCTCACGAACATAACCTCAAAATTGAAATGTGGTCGTGGCAATTTAAGTCCTGCATTTTTTTTGTTTACAAAAGTGTGTAAACTTACATCGTCGCACGCTGATCGAATAATTTCCATCGTGGCACGACGTAAAATTACACCAACTTTTTTACAGTGCACTGTCACTTTCATTGTTTCATTTCTCCTTGTATTCCTAATATTTTACTCTGATCAAACTTGTCCACTTTCGATTATACACAACAAAGCGTATCATGTTTGATAAGCTTTGTTGTCTTAAAAAATATCAATTTGAAAATCTTAAAAAATTCAATTAAGAAAATGATTTTTTGCCACCGAAAAGGAACCGTTTGGTTGATAACTAAATAATTTCTTGCGGAAAAATACTTTTTGATGGAGTTGTATAAAAAAAGAACAAATCATATAGGAAACATTTTTTCAGCGATATAATTTAAAACCAAAACGTTCATTCCTCAGTCAGAAAAATGTTCTCATTTTCTTTCATTTTATGCTTTACGTATTTTTTTATTTCCTCGAATGAAGTATCAAAAATATGTGCGTTAAAAAAGTAATAAAAAAATTTTCATCAACGAAATCATCCAAATATGAATAAATTCTTTTCAAGGCACCCCATAATGATGTAGCGAGTTTTCGTAAGCGGCGGTTAAGTGATGATGAAAAATACGAATTTCTCAAACACGCTTGGGTCCCAGATTCCTCTTTCGAATTTCCAAGTTCCAGTGACAGAAATTTGAAGTTTCAATTGGCTTGGTTGCGCCAATTTTCTTGGCTAACCTATTCAGCTAAGGAAGACGGAGCATATTGTCGATTTTGTTTGGTATTTGCTGTAAAAGAAGCAGGAAAAGGGAGTCATCAGATGCTTCAAGCTTTGGTCCATACTGGGTTTCAAAACTGGAAAAAAGCACTTGACAAGTTTAAAAAACACCAAGATAAAGAATACCATAAAAAAGCTTTCGAAGATACAGAGAATTTCCGACTGATTTTTGAAAATAAAAAAAAACGATGTGATCTGTGATATCGATTCAGGACGAAAAAGACTCCAGTAAGAAAACAGAAAAAAGTTTATTCCAATCGTTCGGAGCATTTTACTGTGCGGTAGACAAGGAATAGCGTTAAGGGGTCATCGAGATGACGGTCCACTATCTTTGAATATGCCAGAAGAAAATGATGGAAATTTCAGGAGTCTTCTTCGATTTGCATTGGAAAGTGGGGATCAGGCTCTGGACCAGCATCTGAAATCCGCTTGCGCAAACGCTACATACTTGAGCCATGGAATTCAAAATCAAATCCTCCAAGCAGCAGGGCAGATAATCACCACAAAAATTGTGGAACGAATCAAGAAATCACAATGCATTGCCGCGATTGCCGATGAAACAACGGATATTAGTGGCATTGAACAGTTTTCAGTTTGCGTTCGATACGTAGATGAGATCGACGGAAAATCAAAAATTCGAGAAGACTTTCTATGCTTTTTTCCCGTTGAGAACGTGACTGGGAAAGAACTCGCAAAAACATTGTTGTCCACTTACAAGAAATTCGTAATTGACTTGAATTTCATAAAATCCCAAGGTAAAGATACGTAAATCATTTCATAAAATCCTTTCTAGAAAACCAGAGTCCAAAATTCAGGCACAGGTCTATAATCAAACATTTGGCAAACGTAAATTAAGAACATTAAGAAGATCACAGGCAAGAAAATCCTTCTGTAATAACCACCCTCTATAGTAAAGCAATCCCAGAAGAAACTAAGAGGGAATATTTGCCCAAAGGAATGGAAGAATTCCCCTTTTTTATGGCAAATTCGAAGGAAATACGAGTTCCTCGAACATCTTACCATAAAAAAGGGAAATTCTTCCATATTTTTGAGTGAGTGTTCCCAATTGGTTTCTTCTGGAGTTGCTTTACTATAAAAATAGTTTTTATCATATTTTTCTTAGTGTGTCCATGATTTCTAAATGGATGGTAAGATCTGCGCTCGAATGTTAAAATCTGGTTTCCTGATTCCCCTGTAATAAATCAAATTTTTTATAACGCAGGCTACGATGGAGCACGTTCTATGAATGGCAAATACAATGGTTGCGCCGCTGTGGTTCGCGAAACTTGTCCAGATGCTATATAACTCCATTGCGCAAACCATAATCTAAATTTGGCCATCACGCATTCGTGTGAAATCCCACATATGAGAAACTGCATAGGATCAGTCAAACTATGCGTGAATTTCTTTCGGCAATCCACCAAGTCTGGTTAACTTTTGAAAAATCTCATCATTGCTTCTACCCCCGAAGCGAACCAAACACGCCTTCTGAAGTTCTGCGAAACTCGTTGGGTGGATTATTTAGATTCGCTTAAGTTGTTTGAGAGTGTATTTCCATACATTTGCTCAGCGTTGGAAGAACTGGATCACAGCAATACGAACTCTGAAGGAGTACAACCAAATGCATTGCTCTTGTCTATATGCACTCCTCAATTCATCATTTCATTGACAGTAATGACACCAATTTTCAATTTGACGAAAAATCTGAGCCTGTTGCTGCAGAAAAAAGAATACTACTTGAGCAGTTGCGTTGAATTCGCAAACGATTTGTACGCAGAAATAAATGAGATGCGTCAAAACTCGGAGGAAAAATTTCACGAAATTGTTGTCACTGCCACGGAAATAGCTGCAAAAGTCGGGGTGAAACTGGAGGTCCCAAGGCGTGTTGGACGACAACGAAACCGTGACAATTATGAAGGTGGACCAGAGGCGTACTACCGTCAATCTGTTTTTATTCCGTTTTTGGACCACTTTTTGAATGAGCTGCAAACAAGATTTCTCAATCACCGCGATTTACTGTCGAAGATTCAAAATATCCTGCCAGCGAAATGCACGAAACTTGATGCAAAGGGAATGCGAACAACAATTGAAGCTTTCGAAAAACAATATCCAAATGACGTTGTGGGAGATTTTGCAGCTGACTTCGCGATGTGGAAAAGACATTGTTCGAAAATACCGAAAGAAAAACGGCCAAAAACATTTATTGACGCTCTCAACAACTGCAACAAAGAATTTTACTCCTCGATACATCGATTTCTACAGACCTGTGCTACCCTTCCCGTTTCGGTGGCTTCAAGCGAACGCTCGTTTTCATCTTTGCGCAGATTGAAAACTTATCTGCGGAACAAAACTGGTGAAGAGCGATTTTGTCCAAAATGCCAAGAAAAATGGATATAACATTGTAACTTCAACATTATAAGTTTACCCTTTAATAAACGATGCTTTTCACTTACCTCTTGAATAATAAATATGAAAAATATGAATGTATAGTTTGAAAACCCCTCCCGAAATATTTTTCTGGATCTGCCCCTGGTGTATCTTAATATGTTTGGGGTCGCCGAATCTGAATAATGTAACTTGTTATACTCCATCAAGTCATCGCTCATCACTAACCACAAAAAATAACTTAGGAATACTGAAATAATCATTTTTGGAGTTGAGTCCTCCATTCACTTTTTTACATTCTCATTCTAATGAGAAGGTATTGGTTTTATGTAAAATTTCTCTTGGTCGGTTTTCATCAAATCTCCACGTTCTGAGACCCCCTGAGCTAGAAAAATAGGTTCTTACCAAGGTCTGTCTGTCTGTAGGCACGATAACTTTCGAAAAAATAATCAGATTGGGTTGAGCTTTCGCACACTTTTTTAGGTTCTAAAAAGAAAGAGCAAGTTTGTTAACCAGCTAATTTTGATCAAAATTCAAAAAGTTAGAGCATTTTGAAAATTTTTCAGACCATTTTTTTTTATGATTTAATAATTCTATGTACGGCTATTCGTAGTACTCGAAAATTCGAACAATTTATGCTAATGACTTTTTCGAATAAAAAAAGAATTACCGGAGTTATAGCATTTTCAAAATAACAAAAAACAAACGTAAATGAACATTTTATGTCGAAAAACGCACGATATGAAAAAAAGTCAGAAGGAGAAAAATGTTTCTCTTTGAACACCCTACAATATTTTCGCAACAACTTTTTCAATTTTTTGAAAAATCAAAAATCCAAATTTTGATCACGCAAAAAAATAATGAAAAATCTATAATTTCATTTTGCTGTCAAACTATGCAAGATACGACAAAAGATGAATGGAACAAAATTATGCACCCAAAAAAGATCTTCAAATTTGTTATTATTCACTTTTTGATATGATGCGTAGTTTTTGTTTTATTCGTAAAAGACAGCATCGGAAACAGTAAAATTAAATTTTTAGGCGAATAACATAAGCTACGAGAAAAATGACAGAGACAAAATTTGTTCATCCAAAGAAGAGGTACAAATTTGTTATAAATCATGTTCTGATAGGATGCGTAGTTTTTGTTTTATTCGTGACTTTTTCATTTCTATCATACGGTGCACAGAACCGAGCGTGGAACGCAAGGTTCAAATGATTTCCAAATGACATATCGAGCGCGAAGCGCGAGTGTCTGGATGAGAATGTGTTCCTTAAGGTCAATAGAACCTTGAGTAAATAAAGTTCCATTTCATTCTAAAATAAAAACAAATTTAACAATCACTTCACATGTGGAGGTTTTTATAATTTTATAATATTTGCAAATACAATTTTTCTTTCAATCAAAGTCGAACACGAAGTTCAAAAATCTAGAGAAACCGAGCGTAAAGCGCGAGACAAATATATGATCGAGCGCGAAGCGCGAAAGACAAAAGTTGCGCGCCCTAGCCGCGCTCAAACTTGCGAGCGAAACGAGCCGCGCGCGAAGCGCGCGATGAGAATGTGCTCGCGAAGCGGGCAGACTTTTTTCTGTGGTATCATGCTCTTTTATTCTCAAAACACCTATGAAGAAGATTTCTCGTATGTTTTATGCTCTCTCCAACATGATCTCTTTTGAACATCCAACAAAAGTCAGATACTATATATTTGTACACTATTTTCCTCGATATTGACCCTCCATTTCTTTTATTTCTTGGTGGAATTGTTCTCCTTGTTCCTCACTGTAATCTCCTAAATTCATTGGGAAGCAAACGAGATAGGAAAAGAGGAAGTGCAGCTTCTGATTCATCAAACACCTCATTTTATCAAAGTTTTTCACCATATCACCCGAGTTGAAATCTATGTAGACCCTACTTTGAACCTGCATCTCCTTATGAGAACCTGCCTTGACGCTAGTTAAACTTATGCTACTTTTAATGTTCGACTCCTAGACGCTGTCACACCTCTCTAAACCTACTTTAAATCTTTCGAACCTACAGTTTTATAACTGACGACCCTACTCTGACGTTGTGTAACCTCTTCTTCAATATTCTGACCCCACTTTAAATCATCTTACTTTACAATCTTCGAACTGAAGACTATACTGTGACCTTTTATAAAATTCATGACAATAAACTAACAAATATTTGTCAATTAGGTTATATTAACTCATTGGCCATCTTAAAGATTGCAGTCACACTCAATGAACAAACATATTTAGTTCAAGATTGAACTAGAGATGCTTATAGGGGATTTCGTACTAAGTATGGAACGCATAGAGTTGCGAGCGAAAACACTCTTAAAAGGTGAGAACGTATTACGAACATATTTACATGCATTGCGTCAGCCGAGTGGCAAGACACTTTTTGACGTTTTTGTTGCTATTTAACTGTTTTATTATTCTATTTTTATAGAGTTATCGATAATTTCATTGAATATGGAACCGTAGAAGACCGTAGACACGATGTAGTGCGGGAAAATTAGACTTTTTTCCAGAAAAAAAGGTATGGTTTTTTTTTCTTCACAATCATGTCCCTGAAGGCATTAGAAATGAATACCAGAAAAGTTCCTCATCAGATCGGCACCTAATTCACCCCTAGCCTCGAAAAACATCCCTTATACGGGTAGTAGCGCTGGTTTTTGGCTATTATATACGAAATGGTGCGTCGAAGGATAAAAATAAAAGAAGGTGAAAATATTTATAATAGAATTTGCAATAAAAAAGGTTCTATACACTTTTGCTGTACAGGCCATAGGTGATGCGTAATCAGCTCTAGGAGTGGGGGGGGGATGTTTTAGCGTATGATGCGAAACGTACTCGTGCGCATAGTTTTCGGCCCATAACTCATAAAAGGGTAGTTTTTGGACAAAAATACATACAAGAAAATTTGTAGAGCAGAAAATTTCCTTTTGTCGTATCCCCTATATGCATACTTCACTAATCATTGGTTGATAATATTACTCGGAATAAAAATGATTTTCTTTTGTTGATAAAATTTTAGACATTGTTTGTATTGGGATTTGACCGGTACTTGCGATCTCTTTAGATGAAGGAACACTCCGCAATTTGCAAATTTCTTGATCTAGAACCTTGTTTGCCGGATTTATGCATTTTATTCCACCCATGGAATGAAATGTACCTTTCCCAGTTAAGTTTTTTATGTTGTAATCGGCGTTGTCAAAAATATACTGGAAAAAAGAATTTATGTCTAAATCAGGTTTCCAAGATTTAACAGCGGATGCTTCAAATAGCGCGACATCCTTGTAGCTTGAGCAGAAATCCAACGCTGCAACTGCATTTACAATATTTTTTGACGCAACTTTTCTGAATAAAAATACCGCCAGAGAAAGTAATAGGCAAGAAATAAATGAGCGAGGTCTTTTTGCTGCAGTTATAGCATGACCAATGACTATAGACTTTTTTTTGCAATTTTTCAGCATTACTTTTTTTACCTTCTATGATAACTGTATCTAAAAATTTACGCAATGTGGGTACCACTGAAGCATTTGCTTCACACATAAAGTCCTTGACATCTGGGTAATCTGTTATATGGAGTGCTTCGAATATCTTCTTGTACTATATGTCCCGCTGTAGTCACAATTCTCATACGTTCTTCTTCTTCATTGCCTAATCGACTTGTATACCAACTATAATTTATGACCTTAAATCCCGATCCGCGGAAGCAAACAATTGTTGGTTTGGCTTGAGTTTTAGCAAACATTACCTGATCCCCATAAAAAGTAAGTAATTTTTCTTCTAATGTTTTTTCTGTCACCGATGATCCATCGGGCACATGCTCTTCAATTTTTCTGATCAATGCCTCAAGTGTGAATTGACATTTATCACGCTCATCGATGAAGGAGCTTAGTTCACCGAATGCGGACACCAAACTTCGATCTTCAGGTCTTCCTCTTTTCTCAGTCAAGGATGAAATCTTCGCAAATTTAACATAACATTTTTTATGGTAATGAGCATCTTCTGCTATAAGGCATGATACGCTGTTTATCCGTCTTGAAACTTGCTCACCCCATTCGTCCTTCCGGCTTGTAGCATTCATTGAAATCTTATCTTTGAGACTTATAGTACGTACCATGTAAATGGGGTTACGTAGGTTTTTCATTGTCTTTTTTTCTGCTTCTGGGTACCAATTTTCGCCACAAAACCGGCATTTTGTCTTGATTTTCAAATATTTCGGCAGACCGCAAAACTGGATCATTCTTACCTGGATCTTTTTGTGATGTTTTTAAATCTCGATTAATATTACGCTGCTTAATATACTCCCGTCTACATATTGTATGTACTTCTATCGAGTCGACCCTTCGTAATAAGTTCATGTATCCATCTTTGCGAATTTCACTCACTCGTCTAAGATTGTCAATTCCACTTTTTACTTCTACTGTCTCACCTACACTCAAACTTTTTTCGCATATAAAACATTTACTTGTTGAAGCCATGATGGATTTCGAAACACAACTGCCTCATAGTACTTCAGCATCATTACTGCTTATTCTGTAGAACAAGTGCATAGAGAGGGTCCCTCTCTTGAATCTACAGGGTGTAGTATTTATGGGGTTCCGTATGCGAAGAAGAGTTTATCCCGTCAATTGAGGATGCTTGGGACCCTTAAAAACGAGTTCACCACGTACAAGCCATTCCCACCCGCAGATGGGTCTGGATCCTCATAAAAAATCTCAAGTGGTCTAGCCTAGCGCGAGTCTAGCCTCTTATCGGCACTCCAAATTTCACTTTTCATGAGATATATTTTAAAATATAAGAGTTCAAGCGCTGAGTAAAGTAATCTCTAACAGAAATAATGAGTTTTATAAGAAAACTTAAAAAAGCGATTTTGAATTGTTATATATTTAACTATGGAATGTTAAATTATATTTTTGAAAGAATTTTAACTTTCGTTTGTAAAGCACAATAAAAAAACGCAACAAAAACTCTACCTTACAGGTAGGTGGAAATGAGATCCCAGTGCTTGTACGTGCACTGTAAAAAAATAATAATAATGACTTTCTAAATTGATGTAATCCAAAAAGAATGTATTGGTGCTAAAAGGAAATTTTCTGCTCTACACATTTTCTTCCACGCATTTTTGTCCAAAAACTACACTTTTATGAGTTATCGGCCGAAAACAAAGCGCGCGAGTACGTTTCGCACCATACGCTAAAACATCCCCCACACTCCTGAAGCTGATTACGCATCACCTATGGCCTGTACAGCAAAAGTGTATAGAACCTTTTTTATTGCAAATACTATTATAAATATTTTCACCTCTATTTATTTTTATCCTCCGACGCACCCTTTCGTATATAATAGCCAAAAACCAGCGCTACTACCCGTCTAAGGGATGTTTTTCGAGGCTAGGGGTGTATGCAGTGCCGATCTGATTGGGAACTTTTTTGGTATTCATTTATAATGTCTTCAGGGACATGATTGTGAAGAAGAAAAAACTATACCTTTTTTTTCTGGAAAAAAGTATAATTTCCCGGACTACATCGTGTCTACGGTCTTGTACGGTTCCATATTCAATGAAATTATCGATAACTCTATAAAAACAGAATAATAAAACAGTTAAATAGCAACAAAAACGTCAAAAAGTGTCTCGCCACTCGGCTGACTCGGGCTAATGTTCCAGGCCGTCCCGTATCAGTGACCACAGAAGAAAATGTCGAAAGAATTACAGACTTTTTCAAGGTTAATCCAAATGCTTCGATTCGGAAAGCTGCCCAAGTCTTGAAACTATCTAAAACATCACTACATAGAATTTAAAAACATTTTTTGAACATGCACCCGTATAAAATAAGTTCTCATCAGCTGTTATCCGAGCGTTCTATGGAACAACGTGTTGAATTCTGCAAAACGATAACTGGAATGTTTGAAGACGGATAACTCGACGAAAGATTGATCATTTTCACAGACGAAGCACATTTTTATTTGAATGGCTATGTTAACAACCAAAATTATCGATTTTGGGGATCAAAAAATCCAGCTGTTTTCATATCCAAACCTTTGCACCCCCAGAAGGTATCAGCATGGGCAGCAGTCTCGATAAAAGGAATTTACCTTCAATTTTTTGAATCGACGGTCACTGGCGAAAGTTACAAGAACCTTCTGGAAACCAAATTCTTTCCTTATGCAAAGAAAAGAGGCTTGGTGAAGAATTTTTATTTCATGCAAGACGGAGCGGCTCCACACCGAACCCAGGAGGTGTTCGAGACACTACATAAGGTTTATGATACTCGAGTCATCGGTCTGGGGTACCCTAAATTTGCACGAGGAGGACTAGAATGGCCACCATATTCACTGGATTTGAATCCTTGTGACTTTTTTCTTTGGGGTACACCAAAGATCATTGCTATGCTGAAAGTCCTCAAACTGTAGATGATTTGGTACGTGCAATTCAGAAAACCGTGAATGGCATCACAAGCGAGATTTTAGATCAAGTTTTCAACAGTTTTCGTAAAAGGATTGAATTTTGTTCAAACTTTAATGGTGCTCATTTTGAAAATATTTACCATTGACCTCTGTAAAATTTTCAATTTTCGTAATTAATGAAATATCTCTATACAAAAGCGCCTGTTTGTACTTTAAATATACCTAAAAAAACCTCGATCTTTTCTCTTTCAAACGCTATTATTGTTTTTTTGAAAAACTGCAGAAGCTAAAAAATGACAGTCGATTAGTTTCAGCAACTTCTTTTGGGACACCCGTATAAGCTTCAAATTTTCAGCCTAATAAATGTTGACTCTCAAGTTGAAAATAAAAACTGTAATTTTAACTTTCCTTTTAAAAAACGTCTTAAAACTTTTTTTCAAATTTCTTGAGTTAAATTCTTTTGAAAAAACATGTGAAAGTTGATCTTTAAGCCAAAAAAGACGAATATTCAACCAGTAAGAATGACTATTTAATAAAGAGCTAGAGTCTCAACCACGTGTTTGAATTTTCAACCAATAAAAAAAATGAATTCCCAACAACAAATTTAATAGTTAAGTTTCAACTAAAAACGATAAATCTTCAGACAAAGATTTAATAGTTCAATTTTCAGTTAAGAAAGTTAATTTTCTACTTAAAGATATGAATTTTCAATAAAATTGGTATACACTGAAAGTCCAGTTATCTCTATTTTGTTAGAAATAAGCAATACGAATTTATTCAGTTTCCTGAGAATTTAAAAACTAACAAACAAAACTTGAAACATGAAAGCGTTATACTACAATCAAAACGAGAATATAGTTTTGATATCACCAGTAAAAACTTCTTTTTATAAGCAATAGTGACAAATTATCTTTCTGAGATTTGTTTCTACAGTTTTTTTTTGTCATTCATAATGGAGAAAACATATACAGCGTTTGTGGAAATATTAAATACCTTTCATTCAGTTACATTTATATTTTCCTGAAAGTAACAAATCATATTTGCGATAAAGTTGTGTGGCTTAACTCCGAATGATTTTTGTAGGTTATCCCCACTAAAAAAAGTCAGGAATCATCACAAATGGTCAGAAGTTCTTACGATTCCTGAACATCCTGACCATTCCTGACGAGTCTGACGACTTCTGAAGGTATGCTATTTCACATCCTATAAGGTACACTGTTAGAAATATGTTGAAAATTCAACCACTTTTCAACCACTTTTGTGGTTGAAATCTCGTTCATCCACGGAATTGAAATAAAATTCAATCAAATGTAGTTGAAAATTCAACCAGACGTTTGCACATACACAATGTCTGCTCGCAAGGAGATATTTCGTACGTTTGTGTCGTGAGATCTATGAAATCAATAAAGGACATAATATTCAGAAAAAGAAGCAGCTTTAAGGAAGAAAACCCAAAGGTACGTTAGAATAATATTATCATAATGGAACATTTCATTCACACAATTGGTACTAACTGCTGTATGCATTTTTAGGTTATGTTTACAAAAACGAGTGTTGAAAAGTTTGTCTAATTGCACGTGCAACTCATTATGGTAATATAATTGCAACGTACCTTTTGTTTTTCTTCTTCAAAGCTGCTTATTTCCCAAATATTATATGCATTTTGTTAATCTCATGGATCACGCACGAGACAAACGTACGAAATAACTCACTGATGATTCCTGACCAGAATTCTTCCGGTACAGTTAATGAATTTCAAAGCACAGTATTTTCCAGGAATCTTAATGGGTTTTATCCTAGATTTTTGAAAAATTATAATCTCTTTGAAATTCACTAACTGTGCCGGATAAAATTTTTTTCTCGTTTCTGAAATTTCAATTACATGTTGTTGAAATTTCAACTGCATGGTTGAAATTTCAACCACTGCATGGTTGAAATTTCAACAACGGTAATTGTATAAAACTTCAACCACATGTGGTTGAAAATTCAACCAGATATTTCTAACAGTGTAGCTCATCGGCTAGGACCGCACGTAGGCCAACCCAAAAGGATTAAAAATTGAAAATAATTGTTTTTTCAACGTTGCATATACAGATTCAAAAGTTAGAGATGCAGAATCTACGGATTTTGACGATTTCAGCAACCTAAAAATTTTCCTAAGACATTAACAATTATATTAAGTATAATGTATCTTGTAAAGAGAATGAGATACGTCAAAACGGACAAAATTTTCAGATTCACCTTCAGAGTCATTCAATATATAAATATTAATAATCAAATATAAGCAAAAGAGAATATGCATAAATAAATATAAATAACCTGGGAAATATAAAAGGGATTAGGTCTTATGGCATTCCATTCTTGGACCCCTAATAAAAGGATTATCCTTCGAATCCAAGCTCTGACGATTTCTGAACATTTCTCACGAATTCTGACTTTTCCTGATGATTTCTGTCGAGAAACGTAACAAAAACGGTCAGAAATGGTCAGAAGTCCTGACTTCTTTTCTGCCGATTCCTCACTTTTTTTTTTAGTAGGGATGTCTTACTAAAATCACGCAAATCGAAGAAATTGTCCATCTGACGAGATTGAAAGCCTGAAATTACATGAAAAATGGATCCGTTCTTGTTTCCATCTTACATTATTTAGTAAAAAATATTCCAATAACTATTTATAAGATGATTTTCACTTTTTCCAATATTTCCGGTCAGACAGTCAGGAGACGGGAAATCTGTCAGATGACCGTAGCGGTCGGCGTTATTTGACGTCACTGCCCATCTCTAGATTCAACCCGATTTTCAAAAATTATTTATATCAATGCTCAATCACAAAATAGTATATTGTGCTACAAGTGCGGAAAGTAGGCAGTTCCACACGAGTGTGAAGTTTGCTGTACGAGCCAGAGGCGAGTCGAAGGGGAGTTGGAGGCGAGTCGTAGGCGAGTTGGAAGCGAGCCGAAGGCGAGCTGTAAACGAGCCGAAGACAAGCCGGAAACGACCCGAAGATGAGCCGATGACAAGTACTGTAAACTTCACAAGAGTTGCAACTGTTTACTTTCAGCACCTGTTGCACACGATGTTTTTTGTAACAAATGCAGGAAATTTTCGATTTGAGAAACAATAAGAATAATTTTTTTGGAAATTTATGGTAATTTTTGGGAATTTATGGTAAAATTACCCAAAATTTCCGGAAAATATTTATTTTACCGAAAATTTCCAGAAATTCAAGGTATTCAAAGCTTTTTAAAAAAAAATCGAAAATTTCCGGAAAATGCTAAATTTCCAAAATTTCCGGAAATTTATGAAAAGTTGCTAAATTATCGGAAATTTCAAGTTTCCAAAGCTTTTTGGAAAGATTCCAAAAATTTCCAGAAATTTATGGAAATTTGCTTAATTTCTGGTAATTTATGGAAAATTGCTGAATTACCGGAAATTTCAGGTAGCCAAAGCTTTTTGGAAAAAATTTTCAAATCATCAAAAATTACCGAAAATTTCCGGGAATTTCCGGTAAATATTTATTTTACCGAAAATTTCCAGAAAATCAAGGTATTCAAAAATTAAAAAAAAAAAATTAGAAAATTTCCGGAAAATGTTAAATTTCAAAAATTTCCGGAAATTTATGAAAAGTTGCTAACTTATCGGAAATTTCAGGTCTTCAAAGCTTTTTGGAAAGATTCCAAAAATTTCCAGAAATTTATGGAAATTTGCTTAATTTCCGGTAATTTATGGAAAATTGTTAAATTACCGGAAATTTCAGGTAGCCAGAGCTTTTAGGAAAAAATTTAAAAATTTCCAAAATTTCCGGAAATTTATGGAAAATTGCTAAATTTCCAAAATTTCCGGAAATTTATGGAAAATTGCTAAATTTCCCAAATTTCCTGAAATTTATGGAAAATTGATAAATTTCCGGATATTTCAGGTGTCCAGAAATTTCTGAAATTTTCGGTAATTTATCGGTAATTGATGGTAATTTATCAGTCATTTATGGTAATTTATCACTTCGAGTTTGTCCAATCTCTATTCACTACTCACAATCAGTCTCTCAAGCGTAAAATCATAATGAAGTGAGGTTATTATTCTTGCAGTCCTGGAAAGTAAATCTGAATCGAAATGCGCAGGCGCAACAGCAAGAAAAAGTAACCTGGCTGGAAGTGCGCAAGCGCAGCAGCTAGAAAAAGTAATCTTGCTCAAAGAGCGCAAGCGCAGCAGCTAGAAAAAGTCTTTTTATAACTGCTTTTTACCACGGCTTTGGAATTGGTCACTTCCCGCACGCAATAAATGCCTCGAAAAGCGAACATTTCGTGCGTGCGTTACAAAAAATAATTTTCTCTCAACTGAAAATACTGAAAATTTGTATGAGGATAACATTCATAAGGGAAAATTACTAAATATTGTCAATTGATGAGTCATTATAAACATTTTTATAAATAATTAATGAAATTATGCATATTCAACGGTCATGTTGGTATTCATTTGCAATTTTTTGTTGAGTGCCCAATTTGTGTCCCTTTATCTTTTTTTGTAGCTTGTGTCGTTTGTAAAAAATTAATTTTTTTTTTATTTTTAATGTTATTTTTTACGAATAAAACAAAAATTAAGTGTTCTATCGAAATGTTATTAATTAAAAATTTGTAGATATTTTTTGGGTGCATAAGTTCCCAGATAACAAAATGCCTGCACAATGCGAGCATTATGGGTCGCACGCTTGCGGATACGGCCGCATTACGTTAGTTCATATCACCACGCAGATGTGTCTTCCATGTGGTCGCATATGTTTCGCATGTCGTGCGAGTCGCACGTGTTCGGGTGAAATGCGAGCAAGTAGAGCGAGTAAAATGATTGTAACATTACACGGGGAAAAAAATCGCACTGTTATAGTAGACTGTGCTCTTAACATTACAGCACGGAACTTCATGTGCGATATTGATATGAATTCCTACCAATATTGGCATCAGGTTAGACAATTTAAGCATTAAATGGCTCATACCATAAAGAAACTTTGCCTTACTACGGTTGTAAGTAACCCCATCCTCTTAGAGTATGAGTACTCTTGCAAAAGCGATGTTAGGCCACGCGTACCGGTGCTTTCTGTGAAGCTAGGTTCGTAAGTAGGCGTGGCCTAATATCTCTTTTGTAAGAGTACTCATACTAGAGTAGAGTGAGTTCTTTACAAATATAGCAAGGCGAAGTTCGCGCTATTTTGGCGAGGGATAACGGCTTCAAATGTATTGAATGAAACCTGCGACAGAAGCATGACTAGTGTTCTTACTATTATAGTCATATTTTTTTCTCCGTGTACGCTGAAAATATTAAAATGATAACTTGATAAATACCATTTGAACTTGGCACTTAATAATGAATAATAAAAACAATATGATTTTTCGAGCCAAACTCAAATGGTCTTTACAGAGTTCTCATTCTAATGTCATGAAATATAAGACTTTCTTCGTGCGAGGAATATTTAGCTTATATCATTTGTTTATGTACTCAACAAAGAAGTAAAACGAATATATGGGATATAATCCCTTGACACGTACAAATTGTGAAAACACGAAATCAGTGGAGATACAAAATTACCACAGGCAAAGAATATATTTGCCACAGCACGAAAAACAACTAATACGAATAAGTTTAATTTGTTTATTTATACTTTTAATTTGTTATTAAAAAATTGTGGCGATTCGTACATGCATTGCGCTCTCATTGTGCTCGCACAACATGATCGCACGTGTGCGAGCACTCTGCGACTCCTTGCACTCGCACTTAAGGACTCTGGAAATCGAGTGTAAATCGTAGATAATGGATTCAGGCCAAACGGCGAAGCCATTTTGTCTTATTTTTTGTGTAAATGATCTAAAGGGTATATAGACTGTCGGTACAGCTCGCTTTTTTCGGAAGAAATCTATTTTTCATGTAACAATGAAAATAAAAAAAATTATTTTTTGTGGTACAGTGTTCTACTATTAAGCAAAGCATGTAGCAGGTAAAGCAGTTAGCGTGCTAAGAATTCTTTTGCGCGACCCTACCGGAGGAGGGAGAAACTACTACACACGTCTCCAGGTTCTGAAGCGTCCACTATTACCCACATTTCTTCATTCAGGGACGAACACACCGTATACGAAAACTAGGGGCCCCTACCCAAAGGAGTGGGCAAATTACCAAAAGGTTTGTTGGGTGGCAAACTTACGGCGAAAGAAGGACCTTTTGTACATTAAATGACAATATACAAGCTTTCTGTATAAACGGCAGATTATAAAAACGTGTCAGATATCGATAATATTTGTCGCCCAATTTCCTCCGAAAATACCAGATTGATTCGCATTTGACACAAACTGTGCATGTTTGCACAACTCAGTGGCTGTCGCTGCAATAATGGTGTTGATATATTGCTCGTCTTGCCATAAGCCCAGGGGGAACTCGAGTGCGTTGTGGAGAAGGATCAGTGTAAGATCTATTAGAATTTCTCATTCTCCACCATTCAACGTATCAGTGCAAAAGGCTGTTCTTCTGGGATCACTTCATCTGGTCCGTCAACACTGTTCCTGATAACATTCTATAAAGATTGGTAGCTCTAAAAAAGTATCCAGAGGTGAAACTTACATCTCCAACTGTGCCGTCTGCCGCGTAAGGTCGTCCGCGGCTAGAGACCGGACTCCAAGGAACATTAATGTACGAAGTCCCTTGCGTACATTTTCCGCTCTTTCTTACCTTCTGGGGAGTGGATGGCGTCCACGTTCCAGTTGCGCCGGGATTGGTTGTTTCAAGGGTACATATATAATAGTATGTTATGATATTTTTCGATAATATATGATATAATACCCTCTTTAGTGCTGGTAGGAAGTTCTCATTCGTGAGTGATGTCTAACGGAGAGTTTAAAATAATAAAATAATAAATATTAATAAATTGGAAAACTAGATATTTGTCAAATATTTCTGAAAGCTTTCTGAAGAATTTGGGTACTTTCATTATTAAAAAATGTTCTTTTGTAAGGCTGCTGGGCAGAAGTTCTAATCTCAAAATTCAATTGCCTCATTTTACTCCATAAATTATTATTATTATTATACCATTAAGCCTTTTCCCTTCCGGGGTAGGCGTGACTTGTTCGGTTCGAGAGTAGTGAAATAGGTATATAGGTATGAGGTTGATCGGTATATGGGTATAGGGTGGATGGGTATGTAGGTGTTATGTATAGATGTTTTAGATTGATCTGGAGTTCTCGTGTTATTTATATAAATGACACGTTCACTCCGCAACACTGCTCCGACCCAGGTTGCTGATCAATCTCTCTAGCGATCACCCCAAGTGAGGAGCCTCACAAAATTATTATGTATGGTTCCCCACATGGGCCCATTAGTATCCAAGGTCTTTGTTTCAGGCATCATTCACTCTATTGTCACTCTGTTTATAAACTATTTGTCGCCACATATTTCTGTTCTGGCATACTACTCAAACTTCATTCACGTCCATGCATTTTTTCATGCAGGCTCTTGTATTTCTATGGCTTCTTATGTCTCTTCGTATTAGTGTCTCATTCACAGATTCTAACCATTCTTTCAGCGGTCTACCTCTGGGCATTTTGCCATTTACTTTACCTTTATACACTTGCTTGGTCAGTCGTTCATCTTTCATTCTTTCAAGATGTCCGAACCACCTTAGCTGATTTCTTTCCCATATATCAACTAGTGTCTCCCCTGTACCACATTCTTCGAGGATTGTCTCGTTTCGTACTTTGTCCATCAGTGTTTTCCCGCATATTATGCGCAGAGTCGGTACGAAAATAGAGTTATGTATGGCCATTTTAGCTTTTTTTTATATGTTTTTATTTGTGAGGATGGACCTTGCTCTACCGATAACCTGCTTACCCTTATTTATGCGCCTATCTAATTCCCCATCTATTTTTCCGTCGTTAGTGAATAGACTACCTAGATATGCGTACTTGTCAACTTGTTCTAATTTCTCATCATTTAGAACTATGTTGCATATTGTTTTCTCACTTTTTCCCTCAAACACCATGACTTTCGTTTTATTCACGTTAATTTTGAGGTCCATGTTCTTCATGCTTGTATTAAGTTTATTCAACAGTCTTTGCAAGTCTTCGACTGATTCTGCCATAACAATCTTGTCATCCGCGAAAGCCAACCCACGTACCTTGACGGTTTCGAGATCTACACCTTTTTCGTCGAAGAGGGCAGTTCTAAGACACTTATCCATGAATATGATAAAAAGCCACGAGGACATAACGCATCCTTGTTTCACGCCTTGCATAATATCGAACCATTCACTCTTTTTCCCATTTACCCTTACACTCGCTTTACTACCTGTATATATTGTTTTTATTGCTTGTAGGAGCCCTCCATTCACTCCATACTCTTTAAGGACTTCCCAAAGTTTACTTCTATTTACCGTGTCGAATGCTTTTTCTAGATCGATAAATGCACAGAAGACTTTCTTTCCTACTCTCAAACTTTTTTCTGCGACCTGTCTTAGGCTAAATATCTGATCCGTGCATGATCTTCCTGGCATAAATCCACTTTGGACTTCCCATATTTTCTCTTCTGTAATTTGCATTACCCTACGGATAAGTATTTTTGAGTATATTTTATTTACGGTACTTAGTAGGCTGATACCTCTGTAATTACTGCAGTTGCTTTTATCTCCTTTTCTTTTGTATATTGGTACGATAATCGCTTTTCTCCAATCGTCTGGGACTTCTCCCGTTTCGATACATAAATTTATTAATTCGCACAACCTGTGAGGTATGTACTCGCCACCGTATTTAAGCATTTCAGCGCTAATATTGTCTATACCCGCAGCCTTACCGTTTTTCAAGTTCTTAATTATATCTCTGACCTCAGTGACACAGACTTTTTCAATTGGGTTTTCTAATGCATTATCTTCTATGTCGCAGTTTTGTTGTCCGATATTTTCACCTCCCAATAGTTCTTTGAAAGAGTCTTTCAAAGCGTCTACTATTCCGTCTATATCATATAGCATTTCGCCTTTGCTGTTTCTCATGCTAGCAAACTCTGTACTTTTACTTTCCTTCAACTGTTTATATAATAGTTTCATAATTCCTTCAAAGCAGTTTATTATTTTATTCTCTTCTTCTGTTCTGATTTTCTCTTTACTCTCTTTGACTAGTCGTTTAACTTTCCTATTTTTGTGTCTGTAATCATTTTTAAGTCTAGTTCTCTCCTCATCGCTAAGACCTGTCATGTTCAGCGTTTTATTGTGCGCTGCTTTCTTTTCTTTTTGGGCTGCCGCAATTTCATCGTTCCACCACGCATCGCCAGACTTTCTTCCTACAACCGCTGTACCACATACTTCGGTCGCAGTTTTGACAATGACATCCCGTAATAAAGTCCACGCGCCCTCTATATCTTTATTGCTTACAAGCGCTTCCCACGTTGCCCTATCTATGCTTTCAGTTAACCTCTTTTTAAACTCTGTTTGCACTTCTTGTCTCTGTAAATTTTCAATTTTTATTCGTGTTTGTTTCGTCTTCTTTGTTTTTTTTGTTCTCCATCCCCGCCCTAAGTTTATTTTGCAGACTAAAAGGTAATGATCAGAATTGCATTCGGAACCCGTCATGACTCTTGTATCTTTAACTAGTTCTCTTAATCTTTCATCCGCAATAACAAAGTCAATTATGCTGTGGCTATTTCCTTTACGCTAGGTGTACATGTGGATCATTTTATGTCTAAACCAAGTATTTGTAATAAATAGGCCCTTTTCTAAGCATAAACTAACTAGCTTTTCCCCGTTATAATTTTTTCTTGTTGGATCTCCAAAATTACCTAGCACCCTTTTTGTATCTGTATCCTGACGTTGGACACCGACCCATCCGTTCATATCTCCTAGCAGAATTATTCTTTCACCTTTATCGCAAATACTTATTGTATCATTTAGAGTGTCCCAGAAGGCGTCCTTAACTTCCCTCGAATCGCTATCAACTGGTGTGTAGCACGCTACGATAAATAATCTTCTGATTCCTACCTTCATTCTAACCCACAGCAATCTGGGTGATACAAAATTATGCTCTATGAGATGATGACTTGCTTTTTCACTCATAATTAAACCGACCCCTTGACTACAATGCGATTCGCTATCTACTCCTGACCATATTTCACAACCGCCTTTCAACACCCCATTTGCTATTTTTCTAAATTCGCAACCCTTTTTCTTTGTCTCAGGTACACAAAGAATATCTAGTTTCCTTACGTGCATAGTTTCTCGTACTTCTCTTATCTTAAGATCATTCACTCCTCTAGCATTCCAAACACCCAGTCTCCATGCATCGCCCGAAACAAGACCTTTACGCTTACCGTGTGCATGCCTTTGGTCAATCCGAGTTTCAGTCCATTCCGAGGCTACTTTATTGTTTGTATTATTCATGTTTAGATTGTACTCCCAACTATCACCTGTATGCGCGAGATTTGTTTTGCGAGTCGAAATCATGTCCGAATTAAGCAGTGATTTGTCTTATGGTGGAGTCAAGCTGTAACGTCAGTCCCACCAAAACTTCTGTTACTGGGGGGGGGGGGGGGGGATAAGGACATGAGAAAGGAAACCGAGAGTCTCAATAGGTGGGTGATTTATGCTGAGAAGGTCACCAGCCTTAAATAGTAATACATATTTTTACATTCCCATCTGAGAAGGTATTAGATTGGTATTAAATTTCACCCTCCCCCACCTCGTTTTTGTCGAATGTCCACATTTTGAGACCCGCTGAACCTAAAAAACAGGTTTTCACGAACGTATCTGTATGTATGTCAGTCTGTATGAATGTATACATGTATATATGTATGTAAGCACGATTGCTTTCGAAAGAATTGACAGATTAGATTAGCCTTTAGTATACTCTTCAAGTATCCTAAACTGAAAGTCAAGTTCGTTAGCCAGCCATTTTGGGTGAAAATTCAAAAAGTTAGAGCACTTAAACAATTTTTGAAACAACTAGTTTTTGAAATTTGAAAATTTTATGCACCGCTTTTCGCAGTGCATAAAAATACGAACAATTTGTTCTCGTGGCGTTTTTGATAAAGAACAAATTACCATAGTTACAGTATTTACAAAATTCAAAAAACAAACGAAAATGAAAATGTTAAGCCAAACAACGCGCGATATGTGAAGCGGGAGATATAGTATATTGCGTGACTAGAGTCGAAAGGCAACACTGGCACGAGTGTGAAGTTAGCTGCCCGAGCGAAGGAAGGCCTTATATCACACGACTGAGATGAAATCGTTGCCTTGGCCCGAGTCATACATACAATTTTTCATCATATGTGACGTGCGCCGAAGTAAGGGGGCTTACTCTAAAAAAATCGAAATCGAGGTTTTTACATCTTTCGATAGTTTTTGAGTTGCTCTTTTTAATGAAACCATCGGAAAAAATTTTCAAGCATTATTATTGCTAATAATTAAGTTATTAGGTACTCGAGAAATCAGGCTTCCGCTCGAGAGCTCGAGATCCCGTGAAACACCTCCCACCACTCACCACGGCATCTCCGCGTCTCATCTTTACCCATCCGTGAGCCGTGTCTACGACCTATCTCTTTCCTCGTCAGAATATAGTAGTAAGTGGAGAGGGAAGGTTTCGAGAGTCTTCCCTCTCTCCTAAAAGTCGCGTCTATCCGGTCCACTTCAATCGCTCGCCCTGGAAAATCTAACTTTTTAGAGTAAGCCCCCTTTCTTCGGCGCACGTCACATATCGATTGAGGTATGATGAAAAATATATATCATCGAGTGCGAAGCGGGAAATCCCAAAGTCGCGCGCCACAGGTGCGCTCAAACTTGCGAGCGAAACGTACTCTTTTTTTACTAGAATTGTGTATGAGAAGGGAAAAATAGTTTGCTTAAATAATTTTTGCGCAATATCAAATTTTGTAATGTTAACGTTACTCGAGGTTACCATTCGAAAAATTCATTAAACCCAAAAATTATAATATCAAGGCTGTTGGAACGGGGTGCACAAAAATTGCGTGATCTATAAAGCGCTCAACACTTACCAACGACTGACGATAATTCAGTTTTGAGGTTTTAAGAATGCTCTTTGAAAATTTTCTATACTTCGAAAGGGGTTTCCCGTTGCTGTGTGTGTGTGTATGGGGGGGGGGGGGTAAGTATCTGGTTTTTCAAAAAATCCAGTAACTGTTAAAAAATGAGAGTAAAGTGGTGTAGCGACGATGTGAAGTGCACAGGAAGCCGACTGAAAGTTGATGGCGCTGATAGCTCAACCGTACTTGTCCAGATGGAAATACACCACTGGCGCAGTACTGGCCCAGTACAGATTGCCGGAGTCCCAGTACTGGGCATATGTACTGGGCCAGTACTGGCTGTTAATGATCCGCACTACTGGCGTGCGATACTGTGGCAGTATTGCACACCAGTCCTGGTTCTGTACTGGAAAAACACTGGCGTGCGAAAATTTCAGAGTTAATTTTGAAACTGATGAAAAATCATGCAATTATTTTAGGACCATCCATTCATCATCATACGACTGTATATCGTCTGAATATTATTTATAATTACAAAAGTGTAAATTTCAAACTGGTTTGTTAATTTTAACACCCACTATTGTTATTATACTATAAAGATATGTCAAAAAAGGTATTTAAAAATGAATAATAATTGATTGCGAGTATCTTGTCTATAAATATTAATGGTCCTGCTTAGAATGAATACATATATTACATTTTTAAAGATTATTTTACAAATAAACTTTCTAACGTTACGGGGTTTCAAACCTACATGTTTACCTGAACCTACCGCCTATCAGTCGGTAGTCTTCACCATTACTCTATACCTACATAATTGAAACTCAATGAAAAACCATCCTCATAAGGAACAGCTCAAAAAAGTTAAAACAACAATTTTTCAACTTCTTTTTGACATAATTTTTTTATTATTATACGACATCAGATAGATGTAAAATAAATGAATTCTAACGGGAATATGAATAAAATAATTTTTAAATTAATAATTTATATCGATTACAATTTTTCTTCGTGTAATATTTTGTTTTTTTTTGCGTTGTAGACAATTTTGCAACTTTTCATAGTGTCATGAAATGACACTATTCAGGTCTTTTAGGCTATTTTGCAACGATTGAGAATTACGTCAAATGTATTTTTTTCTGAACTTTTAAGATTTAAATTGTTTTCGCGCTATTTATATTTATAGTTTTTCGAAATTATAGGACACATGAACCATATTATTAAAATTATTTTTATAATATTTAAAATATTTATACTTTCGGCATAGTACTGCCCTAATCATGGAGCCAATCGTTCGCCAGTACAGGGCGAACGGCCGATTATCTGTACTGGTGACCAGTACTGGGCCAGTACTGCGCCTGGTGAACTCCGGCGGACTACTGAATTTTCCACCTGGGATGATCGTACTACGAAAATACACTGTCGGTAAAAGTCGCTTCCGTCCTGGGCTGTCAACTTCACACCTTTCATGGATGTCCGCTTTTTTGCACGAGTGTCACATACTAATTTTTATAAGAAATGTAGAAAAAGTCCTATTGGAGTCAAGTACGCAGAGTGAGGGCGGCAGAGGCCAGGGGTCCGGGGCGAAGCCCCTGTGTGTTCAAGGGCGAAGGCGTGGCGGGAAGTGGGGGGGGGGGGGGGGCAAAACCCCACGTAATAATAAAAGAAACTTTCGATGTTTCGCATATTTACAAGCAAAAAATAAATAATTTTAAATCTCTATTAAGATCTGACATACATATATGCAAAGAAAAAAATAATTTAAACCTGTTTCCGACACAAAAAATATTTCCGAAATGTATTACAAATATATTGAAGAATAATAATGGTAAGCATAATAATTAAAAATATTTATTTATGAAGAGAACGAGTTTTTTTAAATCTCAAAGAGTTATTTGCTCAAATTGTTACGACTTGAACTCACTTATATATTTTCACATCAACACAAATAACTGAGCACGACTAGAAAATGGCTGACCGTAATTCTCGCTCATTATCATAGGTAACCAAAGTATACAAAAAGTGACTAGCGTGTTAAAAAAGTATGCGAAAAAAGCAACTGGTGTGTCAAGAGGAAACTATAGTCGATTTATGCATGCACATTGCACAGTACTTTTTTTCATACCTTACTAGAAAGTGTCACACTTGCAATACATTTCAGTACGAAAAGTGAGACTTTTTGTGCATGTTTTATAACAAATAAATATGACTCGCATTCCCAGAATCTTAAACGTCCTTTGGAAGGCACACTCAGAAACCTCACAAAAATTTGCTATTGCTAAAGAGAAAATTATTCTTTGAATATCTTGCAGGAAAAATGCAAACTTCTGATTGTAAATAACAAAATCTGCGCAAACCTTTGCAGACATTTTGAAAGCATCGCCCTTATTCGCAAATATTCATTATTCTTAGATATCGAGATAGTGCACTCGCAGAGATTCAATGTACAAATTAATTAAAATAGAAATTATTTTATACAGCAAACCTTGAATTTAGTAACAACTTTTTGCAGAAAAAATTGGCAACAAATAAACATATATCTATATTGCCGGCATTTACTTTCTACAAACTATTGTCTACATACAATGAGATATCGAGTTTCAAGTTTTGAGAAGGAAATAGAAGGTATGTACTCAGCAATAATTTCATCTGAGTCAACGTGTTTGTATTCACGCAACAAAAATTACTTTTTATACATTTTTATATAATAATGTGAACAATTAGGAACAGATAAACCGTCTGAAGTACCTTTTATTTATTCAACTCAACTTTCGACTCGATATTTCATTTCGTGTAGACATGGGATGAGGACAACTTTGCACGTAGCAACTTTGCACGTGCCCAACTGTGCATATCTATGGCCAGACGGACAATTGTGCACGCACCAACGGAGCACCTGCACAGTTGTCACTTGAATAACTATGCACGTGCACATTTGTCCAAGTACCATCTGTGCATGTACACAGGGGCGGCGTAGCATGGGTTGGCACCGGGGCGGTTGCGGTGTGACACATTGGTTTTGTCACCCCTTATTGCCCCTTATTGGCAACCCTTGGTGCTTGGCACCCGGAGCTGGCACCCAGAGCGGACCGCCCCCCTTACGCCGCCACTGCATGTGCACATTTATCAAAGTGACAACTGTGCACATCGAAATTTAGACGTGCACAGTTGTCCGAATACCATATGTGTACGTTCACAGTTGTCCAAATACCATCTGCGCATGTGCACAGTTGACCAAGTGACAACTGGGCAAGTAGAAATTTCGACGCGCACAGATGTCACTTGCCCATTTGTGCACGTTTATGTCCGTACGTAAGAGTTTATACGAGGGTGGTCCTTCATATCTACGTTTAATACATTTTTGACAGTTAAAATTATTTAAACCTTGTGGGATGGAGTCTATTAACTTTATGAAAGTTAGTTTAAAAATATTTCAGAGATTATTTTCATGAAAATATTCATACCAAATTATTATAGATATATAGATATCTCTTTTTAAATTTATTTTGCAATCCTTTTATATTATTAAGCCGATAGGCATTTATTTGTTTCAAGTTACTTATCTGTCTTTGATTTTACAAAATCGTTTCTTTATTTTATGTATTTTCTTATGATGTGACCAGGGATCGGAACCTTTTAAGTTGGACCGGGGTTTAAAGGGTTCCTTAAGGGTTCGGGTCCGGACTGGACCTTTAAATTTCTTAAGGGCCCGGGTCCGGGCCCGAACCTTTTAAATTCTTACGGGTACGGGTCCGGACCCGTACCCTTTAAGTTCTTAAGGGGCTAGTCTAGTTTCTCGGGCGGGAAATGGAGGTGATTTTTCGCGACTCATAAAAAAGCCATGCGGTCAAATATTTTACAATTTTGAGGATATATTCAGATACTATTGACAAGTTAATACACAAAATTTCATGAAAAAATATAGACTGTAAGCCGAGTTTTATACTCCGATGTCGAGTCATCCAAAAATGAAGTTGTAAATCGGCTGCAATTGTAGAGGTTTTCAGAAAGCCAGTCTCTTGAAATTTTTTTTCACGTTAAACTAGATGACTTTCCCCGTACCATGAACTAGGATCTTTCGAAAATATTAGAAATTAAAAAGAATGGCAGCGGTTTGAACAAAAAATTCCAATTTTCACCAAAAAAAAACGTTCAATAAACGCACTTTTTTTGCTCAGCAAATTTATATTTTTTGAAATATCGAAAAGATCCTAGTTCGTGGTATGTAAACACATGTTACGAATATTCGTGCAAAATTTCAAATCGATTCGTTAATTTTTCTTTGAGCTAGAGTTGCAGCCGTTTTTGAAAATGCAGTTTTGAGAAAAACGCTTTTAAAGTTTTGACAACTGATTTTTGGTTATAAATTTTAATTTTTCATACTCTCATAGCTCTGGGAACTTTTTCTTCTAATAGTATACTATCGAATTAGGCAAAACCAAAAAAAAATCGATTTTTTGAAAGTGAGAAACTAGACTGGCCTCTTAAGGGTCCGGGTCCGTACCCGAACCTTTTAAATTCTTAAGGGTCCAGGTCCGAACCCGGACCCCTTAATTTCTTAAGGGTCCGGTTTCGAACCCGGACCTTTTAAATTCTTGAGGGTCCGGTTTCGAACACGGACCTTTTAAATTCTTAAGGGTACCGGTCCGGACCCGGACCCTTAAGAATTTAAAGGGTCCACTCTGGACTCGGACCCTTAAGAAACCCTTTAACATCGGGTCCAACCTAAAAGGTTCCTCGAATTATATTTGAGAAATTTACAAAGGCGATTTGGGAGAGAAGAATAGTTTACGTGGAGGGATTTAAATTATTGAGTTAACTTGACATTGCGCGAAAGTGTTCTTCGGAACTAAAGATACGCAGAAGAGTGATACTACACATTATTGTGCGCTGCAAAGTTACGAAGCATCTTCAGTTGCGGATGCGCAGTATAGTCACATGACACTTATGATTGCAAAGTAATGTCAGGGGTGCTTATAGCTGCGGAGTAGAGTTGCACTGCGCTTACATCTGCACAGTAGAGTTCCGTGGAAGTTGCGGACGTGCAGTGAAGTTAAGGGACTTTTATATATGCGAAGTGGAGTTACATGGCACATGGGGCTGTGCAGTAGTGTTTAATGGTACATGCGAATGCACAGTAAAGTTACGCAGCATATAGTGATGCACAGTAGAGTTACATGGCATTTACAGATGCACAGTACGGGTTTTTCTTTTCTTTTTTTTTGAGAGAGGAGGTGAGAATGCATTTACGCACTGAGTGTGGGACTCGACCTAAAAACGGTAATACCCACTAAACTCACCTCCTCTTCCCGCCAACCCATGTCCTCGAAACCGCTTTCGCATTACTTCAAGGATATGGGGGTAAGGCCACTAAGTCTTGCTTCGACTTTCACTTTAGGGTGCCAGCTTGGCATTCTTCCGATCATCATCCAACCGGGATGCATGCATCGTCCTCAGTAGTGTGGTGGTACCACACAACGGGCTCGTCGGCCTTCGGCATCCTGGTTGGGTATTGCTCATCTAGGTAGCGCGTCCTTGAGGCTTCCTCGATAAGGCTGCCTCTCGGAACGCCCTACACCTCATTGTCCCGGGACGATGATCTGTCCGGGGCTTATCTTTCTTTGTGGCGCAGAGGAAGCACTGCGGCGAACTTTCGCACGCCGCAGCCTTATGGCCCTCCTCGCCACATCTCCAGCAGGCCCTTGTGCGGTCTGGGCCATCGCAACCGGCTGCCATATGGCCGAAGCCCAGGCAGCGGTAACACCGAACCCTTTCGACCTTTTTGTGTACACGACAGGACACCCACCCCACCTTCAGGTGTCCTGTGCGTACCATCCTCGCGGCTAGTTCCTCGGCCAACTCCACGAAAGCCTTCAGGTTGCCCCTGGAGGGTCTTTTCGTGAGGCTGACCTTCGCCTCTCCCACACCCTCGTTACGGAAGTGGCTTCTCACAGCCGCTTCTACTTCTCCGGCTTCAGTCGTTGAATCGAGGTCCAAGACCTCGATCTCGGTACGGGGTACGAGCTCGCGCACGATACCCCCCACCCCAACCGCCTCCTTCACAGCAGCCGAAAATTCGGCCCTGCCCTCTGCTCTAGGTCCGAGCTCCACAAGGACCTCCCCATTCCTGGTTTGCCTGACACCCCTGATTTTTACACCAAGGGTGTCCGGCTTCACCTTTGACTTGAGGTCCTTGAGGACCTTGGCGTAGCTTAGACCCTCGGCTGGTTTGATAAGGACCGCCTCGGGTCGAGCTCTTCTCTTCGTCTTCTTCCCCGTTTTTGGCATCTGTGCTGATGCTGCAGCACTCACTCCTCCATTTTTGGGCGTAGACGTCGCTTTCGCAGCGGCGTTGCGGGTCTTTGCCTTCTTTAACGCCGGCCTAGGTTCGCTCGGCTCGACAGAACTCAGTGTGAGCTCACGGTCACGCTTCCCAAGTTTGGGGGCGGGAGTTTCCTCGGCATCTTCGGTCTGAGTTCCCGTCTGGCTTACATTCCTTCTCTCCTGCATCTCAAGGCGACTCTCCTCCAGGTGAACCTTGAACTGCTCCGTGATGATGTTTTCTCTCACCTTCCTCCGATTGTTCATCGATTAAGGAACGTAATAGAAAACGCTTTCACTTATCTTCGTCGTATAAGACAACTTGTCGGTCAGCTTTTGTGCCGCCTCAATACCTTCCCTTATTCTCAAAAACATATTCGTTCTTGAGTCAGAGAAGTCCTTCATCCCTTTCAGCACTACTTTCAGCTCACGAATATAATCAAGTATTTCCTTGAAATTCTTCCCAACTTGCTCAACGTCGGCCCTCATCACTCTCTTCATACTCCACCACGACGTCCAATGGACCACCCAACTCCTCACATACACTACGGTTCAAATTTTGTATAGTCTCCATTCAATTCCCACGAGTAGCTAGGGAAATAAAGGTCCACCCCCGCAGAGCCCTGCATGCGAGGGCAGGGTCTGTATACTCTAGAAGGCGACCTGGTATCCTAGAGATACCGTATGGAACACCACTCCCCTGGTGCCATGCAGCCTTCGGCACGGTGGATTAACGCCTTGGCTGGGAGGTTTTTCCTTCGGGACCATCCCTGGACATTACCTGCGACTGCTTATTGAGTAGTGTAACCGTATTCAGCAGAAACCCTCGGTACAGGGCCGCAACAGGCAGCGGTCATGGATTTTTCTCGGTGTGTCCTTCACCCAATCTGTTTGGTCCGTGGGGCCTATTTTATTTCAGCCCTACCCTCTGTTTCCAGCGAGCATTCCCCTATCCGCCACCCGGGGACGCGCCACGTATGGGTTACAGACTCCCACTGTGGGCGCAGTACAGGTACACGGCACTCATGCCTGCGCAGTAATGTTAGGGGTACTTATTGACGCGCGACAGGGTTATATATCATTTATATCTATGGAGTATAGAATTCCGTTGAACTTACAGATGAGCAGTATAGCTACACCTCACTTATAGATGCACAGTAAAGCTAAGGGGCATTTATATATACACAGTAAGGTTGCATAGCACTAAAAGATGCGCAGTAACGTTTTATGCCATTTACGGATGCGCAGTAGTTATGTGGTACTAATGCTTACCAAGTACTGCTTGAGGTACGTATAGATGCGTAGTAGAGTTACATAGCATTTACATCTGCACAGTACAGCTACACCTTACTAATATATGTGCAGTAAAGCTCGGGGGTATTTATGTATGCGCAGTAGAGTTCAATAGCACATATGGCTACATGGTAAAGTGACACGGCAATTGATGCTGCGCAGTGAAGTTGCATGAATATTACGGATACGCAGTATATCTACACGTCAATTATGGTTGCATAGTAAAGCTCTATGCCATTTACGGATGCGCAGTAGAGTTATGTGGCACTAACGTCAGCACAGCTCTGCTTGGAATATGTATAGATGCACAGTCAATTTTCATAGCATTTACATCTTCACAGTGCACCTAAACGTTCCTCATATAGTAAATGTGCAGTAAAGTTCGGGGTATTTATATATGCGCAGTACAGTTCAATAGCACGTATTGCTACCTGGTAAAGTTACACGGCACTTGATGCTGCGCAATAGAGTCCCGTGAAACTCACGGATGCGCAGTATATCTGCATATCAACTATGAATGCACAGTAAAATTAGGGTATTTATGTATACGCAGTAGAGTGACATAGCGCTTGCAACTTCGCAGTAGAGTTGTATAGCACTGGCAACTGCGCAGTAGTATAATGACACATATGGCTGCTCAGCAAAGTTACACGGTCCTTAATGTTGCGCAGTAGATTTACTTGCCATTATACGGACGCGCAGTATAGTTGCACGGCACTAATGACGGCGCAATAACGTTAGGAGTACTTATAGATGCGCAGTAGAGTACATAGCGCTGACATATGCGCAGTAAAATTCTAAGGATCTTACGGATGCGCTGTATAGCGCACATTGCGTTTACGGGGTATTCATGTATAAGCAGTGAAGTTAAATAGCACTTACGGACGCGCAGTAGAGTTTCATGGTACTTGTGGGTGCGCAATTAAGTTACGTGGCACGTATGTCTGCCTCGTAAAGTTACGCGGTACTTATCGCTGAGTAAAGTTTGATGGTCTTTACATCTGCGCAGTAGTATTTTGCAGAAATTAAGGCTGGCTATAGTAGATATTACGATACCAAAAACTTGGGATCGGAATCTCTGTATAGAGCAGAACTTTTAAATTCGTTACATGATTCGTTTAGGGTGCCGAATATATAATGCAAATTCAGTATTCAAAATATTCTCTCTCTTAAACGTAAGTTTGAAGAAGAACCAAATTCAACTGATAAATCAAGGCAGTTTTTGTACATTTTTCTGGTTTTTCAAAGTTACCAAATTCGTTCGCTTCAGTCAATCAGAGTTTTTGGTTGAATTTTTTTATTGATTTAAAAAAATATGTTATTGATTCAGCAAAATTTTTCGGTTGGATCGACCGAATAATTTAAGAGAGCATTTTACTAGAATCAAGCAAAAGATTTGGTTGATTCAACCAAAATATTTTGTTGAAAGCATCTTAAAAGTCACGAGCGCATAGACTTGGTGCGATCGCGTATACTCCAATTCAAGATGACAGTCCACGTGCGAGAGTTCGTAGCATCGCGAAAAAAAAACATAAAAATAGCATCCGTTTGCGTTTGCATCTCAGTGATTCTTATCAAGTGATCCGGAAACAAAATCGACTGGGATTCAGTGATTTTGTGAAAAATACCCAAAATTACAAGAATCTGTTGGATTACCTAAGATTGCATGGCAACGGCCATACCACGCTGGAAACACCAGTTCCCGTTAGATCACTGAAGTTAAGCAGTGTTGGGCGCGGTTAGTACTTGGATGGGTGACTGTCTGATACTACTGCGTTGCTGTTGGCGGTCGTGGGTGTGGTGAACCCACACTTGTAGTTATTTACTACAAGAAACTATCCACCTAGAAACACTACCCGAATCGGGTAGTGTCACGCTTACCCATAGAGGCTCGCCGAAAGGGAAATGGCTTAATGGTATAGCATGATTAAGTTTTTTTTTATAAAAGAACACAATAATTTTGTGAATCAAATAAACAAAGGATCCTGCACAATTTATATTGCAAATGTGTTGTCATGAAATTTTCTCGTCTTGTGATATTTAGTAGTATACTAAACTACTGAATAATTCACACAAGATGACACAATTTCATTGTAAGCATTTCACAATGTAAATTGTTATGGGTCCTTCATGGTTAGATGAACTACAATTTTTAGTTAAATCAACAAAAATATTTTCATGAGACCAGCAAAGATAATAACTTAAAATAACGAAAGTATTTTCTTAGATGGAGCAAACTATTTGTTTAAATTAACCGAAAGTTTTACTTGGATCAATACCAAAATATTTGCTTGGATCAACCAAATATTTTGTTGTCAATATAACAACCATACTCCAGGGTTGATTCAAACAAAATTTTGTTCATTCAACCAAATCTTATTCTGTGTGTAAAAATATAAATGAAGTTACGCCTACTGATTTTTACTAGTTTTTTCTTTTTGAGATATAAAATAATAATATTAAAATTTGTTTTAAATGAAAAATAATAAGGAAACACTAGAAAAAGTCCGATCATTGTTCTAAACTATGTTCAGTATTAGATCGCAGGAACATTATTTCTTCCAGAATTTCGCAGTTTTCATCAACTGACAAATGCGATAACATTACACTTACTGACCATTGTAGTCTTTGAATATTTCTATGAATATGTCATATGTGTCTTATAACACTGGTACACAGAATCAGGTGCAAAATCACTCTTCTGTGCATCTTAAAATACATTGGTTCTCTACTGCACAGTCATAGGTGCCTTAAGAATTGATTGCGCATAATCATCTCCCTTCTGTTCTCCCAAATGTTCCGGTTCCAAATCGGATCTGGGCCGGAACGTTCCGAAATCTAAACGAACCGGGCCCGGAACGGAACCAGAAACAAGTTACGTATACGTATTCTCATTCCGGGTCAGAACGATTCCGATAAGGAACTTTCCGAGGCCGGAACGTAACCAGAACCAAAACCGGTGCAAATCCGCTCCATAACTTAAACAAATTTTATTGATAGGTTTATAGCTTTCCGTCAATTCCATAATGAAGAAGTTTTTTTAGTCTTAAAATACGGATTATTACCCCAAATTTGTATTCTGAAACTAAAAAAAACCTTCCCGTACAGACTTTCATGAAAATTTAACAATTAAATAAAATTTTCAAATTTGTGTTAACTTTTTGAATTTTGACCTCAAATTCGTATTGTTTTACTTAAAAACTCACCTCTTACTGATATTTGTGGAAATTTACCAATAAAATTGAATTTCCAAAACTCAGGCTGCTTTTTTGAATTTTTGAATTTTGAAACAAAATTCGTATTTTGAGATTCGAAAAACCCCTTCTTTTTGACATCCATAGAAATCTACTAATTTAATCATATTTTCCAAATTTGTCAATTTTTGGAATTCATGAATCATGACCCAAAATTTGTATTCTTAGAATGGACAAACCCTCTCGTTTATGGAAATATACCAATTCATTGAAATTTTAAAAATCTGAAATAAAATTTGTAATTTATGAATATTGACCTCAAATTTGTATTCTGAGTCCCGAAAATTCCCCTCGTTATAACTTTCATGGAAAACTGAAAATTAACTAACTAAATTTCATGGAAATCCACCAAATTTGTGTTCTGTGACTTGAAAAAAAAAACCTTGTACTGATTTTCATAAAAAACTACCAAATTAATAAAAAAAAATTTTAATTTCAAAATTTGTGTTACGTCTTAATCAACATAACTTACCTTATATTTTATTAAATAAAGATGGTTCCTCGTTTTAGATTTTAATGTAAATTAAAAAACTGGGATGAGGATAACTACGGTCTACAGAAATAAATTAATAAGATTTGAATATAAATTAATTAAAGTTTATTAGAACAATAGTAATTTTACTGAGATGAAGTACAAAAAGGTTGATTTGAGATTAATGCAGCTGGAGTACTCTTGTTTTGGCTTGCCTCTTCTCGTTTAGTTTTAGTCCACCTTAAACAGGGATGACTAATTAAGTAAACGATAGAGTAAGAGAAAGGAAAACGAGAAAACGAGATAATTTACTACTTACTTATGTGTGTTTGATGTGTTGTACCCTCTGGCCGGAGCTCTTTGTGGGACCCGTAGGGGGTGAGTATACAACAATGGAGGCTGCGCTGACCAGGTCAGTGGATCTGGGCCTCCCTCGTTCTTTGTTACAAGTGGTTTATTGTGTTTCGATGCGACGCTCCCGCACAGAAGTTAGATTTGAAGAAGATTTTGACGGCCCGAGTATTTGGGACCGGAGTTTTAGGGTTTCTACGAATTTTGATTGTAGTACTGGGTGTGGTTCTTTAATGGTGGAGAGTCTAAACTAGGTAGACTGGTTGAACTTCTAAAAACTGTGCAGACTTGTTAAAGTCCCTAAACTGAGTTCCTGCTTCCAAATCTGCTGTATTTATTCATGAGATCCCTCCTAAGATTCCCGTAGGGGTGAGTGGTATTAGAAGTAGGGATTCATCATGGTTCCAATCATCGTTGATGATTAATTATGTAAATGAGTGGTAGGGATTTAATTATCCAATGGGCATCGAGATTTTTATGTATGCCCATATACGGAAAGTGTCGCAGTAGCTAGGATGCACTATATCCCTTCCTAGTCCAAAGGGTTAATTGATAGGATGGCCAATCAGCGATGAGGAATCGTAATGTGCCCAAATATGGAGAATGGGGCAGTTACCAAATATATGGTATCCCTTCCTAGATGACAAAGGCTGAGATATTCTATTATGTAGAGGGGCATAAGGTTTGCGTGTCTTCTTTGTCAGAGGTTCACCCTCCTACAACTGTCACCTTGATTGGGATATTTATTGCTTTTGTATCGAAGATGCTGGTGTCCCTTGCATAGGCATAAGTAGGTCAAGATGCTTAAATCATGGAGATGAGTAGTATAGGTACCAGCATTTTGTAAACGTATGGGGTTGAGAATCTGGTCTGTTCATAAGGTTGGCTTGCTGATTAATTTATAGCTCTTCAATTAATGTGTGTTTTATGGCTGTGTTAGTTCTGCAAATTTATGTAGCCCGCTCATTTTAGTTTAATGTACTGTATATGTGCTGTAGGTACCAGCATTTGGAGGTGTATAGGATTTGAAGATGTGGCTAGTTCTCATGGTTACTTCGCTGATTAATTTATGGTCCTTTGATTATTATGTGCCCATTTCTTGTGTTGAATAGGCGAGATTTTTATGTGTATCGCTTATTTTCGTTTACTGTGCTATGTAAGTGCTATAGGTACCAGCATTTTGTAAGCGTATGGGAAACAAAATGCAGCTAGCTTTTCTGGTTGCCTTGTTGATTAATTTATGTGTTTTTGATTAGCGTGTGCCTGTTTGTTGTGCGAAAAATTGATGCGTACAACTCATCTTGGTCCATTGCTTTGTTCGTTACAAATCCGTTCTTCACGAATGATTTTAACAATGTCGGGTTTGTATATAATATGATTTTGACAATAATAATTGGATATTGGATATGATATTTCAGCTTGTTGTTTTATTAGTTAATATAAATGTTATGTAGTTATAATCAATTGAATATAAATGTTATATAGTCATAAACTATTGAATATGAATGTTATGTAATAATAATATATTGTTTATAATTATATATTATTATTATAAAAGTCGCGGGACGTGACACCTCCCCCCCTTAAGTTTGAGCATGGGAATGTAATGACCATGATCAAACTTGTTTATTGTAATTTGTGTATTTTGAATTTTTGGGTTCGGTTGTCTACGTAGCGGATCTTATATTCTAGGAACGCACGCTTTTGAGAAAGAGGAAAAGATTAATTGTTCGTTTTATTATTATTATTATTATTTTTTTTCAATATTGATTTGGGATCTTTTCGTCTAACTCTGAATGGGTAATGCTTGTATGCTTATGTAATATTTGTTGAAGAAACTTTACGTGAACGAAATTAGTCTATATAATTCTGATTTCTTCTGACGCCGTGGCAATCTATTGCCCTATGCTCTCTTTGATAACATCTTTCGCAGGCATTAGTCCATTTATAAAGTTAAATTTTTCCAAATTGTATTTCTGGTCCTCGCTCGTTATCGTTATCTGTAGGTAATTGGTCATTACTAAAAAGGTATATATTGGATAACAATCTTAAAATCTTTCTTGCAGCATCG
>CAKNXH010059065.1:0-10573 GCA_932178445.1 Andricus quercusramuli
AAAAGAATGACAATTTGATTTGGATCAGGAAATTTTCGAAAGAATTATTATTTTGAGTTATATCTGCATTTTAAAAATAAGTATAATGAAGTATAATTCTTATTTGGACCTGTGAATTTTCCAAAATGTTTATCATTCTGACTTGGAACAGTTCAGTAGAATAAAATAAAAATTTTCTTTCTTATAATAACTATCCAGCATAATTGGATAATTTTAAACTAAAAGCTTTTAAACTTGAATCATTTTTTTTGCAAATTTTTGAAAATGACTATATGAAGTTGTTTGGTTTGGCTAATTGATTGCTGAAATAATTTGTATTCAAATATAATTAGACGATATTTAATTTGAATCGTTGAAAATGGTACCATTTCAGATTCAGTCCAAATGTTTTGGCAATTTGAAGCTTGAATCAGCCAGAACTTTAAATTAGAAGTTGAAAGCATTTGATTAAAAAAAAATTGAATTGAAAATATGAAAAATTAAATAATTTCACAATGAAGTGAAGTAATTTAGCAATTTTAAATTGAGACTCTTGAAATTGAAATTCCTGATAAAAAGGAGCCAGAATTAATATAGGCATATTTTTAAATAAATGCAAAAATTACAGAATTTTGAATTTAAAAAATGGATCTAAATATAGTTGTTTGGTTTAAAACGGAAGCTTCAATCGTCTAAAATTCAATAATATTAAATGGAAAGTATTTAAAATTCAACAATTTTGAATATAAAACGTTAAGAATTGAATAATTTTAGATTGAAAATTTCGTCCTTAATAAGCAGGTTCAAATTGAAGTCTTTCAAAATGAGATTTGAGAGTGAAATTTATAATAAAAAGGACACAGAAATAGTCAAGGTTTCAAAATGAATGCAAAAATCACATATAAAATCTGGTGTCAATAATATTAATAATAATTTTTATATTTTCATGGATCCTAATTTTCAGAACGTGTTTTCTTGGTCCAAAAAGTTGCTTTAAGTTGTGAAAATTTTTTTATTTTTAAGGAAAACCAGTACGACGTGAATAGCAAAATTTTTAAAGTCATAATCCTATTATAAAAAGGACATGCATTTCGGTCCCCTGCAAAATCCTCAAAATTCAATTAGTTTTCACGTATCTATAGCCGTCTTTAAAATAATTCAAAATTTTTATATTTTTCAATTTCGAAAATCTGTTTACTGGTTTAGACCGGGGTTTTAAAGGGGGATGGTCCTCGGCACGCCGTTAACCAGTAAACAGATTTTCATCATTAAAAAAAAATCAAAATTTTGAATTATTTTGAAAACGGTCATTGTTCTCGACCAACTCAAGCTAACACAATAAAAATATTTTTCAAATAAAAATAAGAAAGGAAAATTTTGAGTTATCTTGAAAATGGTGAGAGATGCTCGAAAACTGACAACATTTCCAGGATTTTTTCAGAGGGGGGTGGTCCTCGTCCACCCCGATCTAAACCAGCAAGCAGATTTTCGAAAGTGAAAAATATAAAAATGTTGAATTATTTCGAAAATTGTCAGAGATACGTGAAAGCTACTTGAATTTTAAAGATTTTGCCGAGGGGGTTTGTTTTCAAACAACTCGAACTAAGCCAATAAAAAAATTCTCAAAATTCAAAACCAGGATAGTCCTCGGGCACCCCGAATGAGCCCAGTAGAAAATTTTCAAAAATTAAAATTTTGAGTTATTTTGAAATGATGAGATACGCGAAAACTGAAAAACTTTTAGGATTTCGTAAAGGGTGGTAGTCCGCAGCCACCATGAATAAAGCCATTAAAAGTATTTTAAAAATGATTAAGGAACATGTTAAATGATTGAGAAACTGGTGAGAAAAGGAAACTGACAAAATTTTCAGGGTCTTATATAAGGGGTGGTTCTCGGCCAGTGGCCACCACGAAATAAGGCAATAAAAATATTTTCAGAAGAACAAAATCAAAATTTTGAATTTTCTCGATAGTGGTGAGACATACGTTAAAACTTAGAAAATTAATGATAAAACAATTCGTATTAATATTGACGAATTTTGATACATTTTTAAATTTCCGGAAAACGTTCAAAGATACTTGAAAAGTTCCAAAATTTCAAAGATTTTATGGAAGGGGATAGATTCATTCGGATTGAAAATAATTGCATAGCGAGTTTGGATTGATTCGGATTGAATCGGATTGAAGATATTGTTCATGCAAGAATTCAGAAGGATTGAAGAGGACTGAAGGTTGGGTTCAGGTAGGTTTGCGATTCACTCGGAATGAGCACACGAACTTAGAGCATTGAAAAGATTAAAAATTGCTTGAGGTGATTCTTGGATTATTTCGGATTGGGCATCAGATTGAGAAGAAGTAAAAGGTTGTTTCCAATTGGTGTGTGCTTCATTCGGATTGGTTTCGGCTTCACACTTATTCATTCGGCCAGGTGTCGGATTCAGTCGGATTCATTCTGGTTGAATTCAAGAAGTCCAGCGGATTAAAAAGGATTGGAGGTTTAGACTGAAAAATGGATTCGGTATGGGTTCAGATTAAAGATGGTGCATACATTAATGGAGAAGGATAAGTGAGCCTCGGATTCATTCGGATTGAATTTGGGTTTGAAACATGGATTGCGAATGGGATTTTATCTGGGCTTGAAATGCGGATTGAGAAGAGGTGAAAGGGATTGACAATTTGCTTCGGATTATTTCGGATTAATTCGAATTGGTTCGAACTGCAATAATTTCCAAAGATAATTACAAAATGTTTCAAAGAACGTAAACATGCGCGCGGAAGCACGCGATCGGCTTCTTATCGATAAATGATGAACACGAGAGGAAAGTATTACATTACAAGTTAAAACTGGAACATTCATTTTAATGATAGTAATTACATCACATGAAAGATAGTAGCCATTTATCTTATACTGTATAATTTTTAAACACGTTGCAATTTTATTCAGATAGTACTGTTCCGGTACGAGGTGAATATTCACATTTTAAGTCTCTCAGATAATTTGGCGAACAACATTGTGTGTAAATTCAGGAAACAATAAAATGTTGTTACAAAGAGTTTAATTTATAAAAGCAAAAAAAATTACTTTCATACCCAAGCCTAACCTGTCAACAATTTGTTTACCTTGTTTCTATAAAAACTTACCATAAAACACGAAAAATATTTTTTTGATTAAATTGAAGATAATTAATCAACGGCCAGTTTTGAAGCCAAGACTTTGATGAATCTAAGCAAGGTTATTATTTTTAAGTTTCTAACCTATATTTGACTCTTCTGGCTTATGTTTTTTAAATTTTCTTCCGAAAAGTTAATTTCATACCAAAAAGACGAATATATTCCACAAAATAGTTGAACTTTTGACCAAATAGTGACATTTTCAAGCCAAACATACGGATTTATTCAAAGACAGTTAAAATTTCACCAAAAAAGGTTTTTTTCATTCAAGAAAGATGACTTTTCTACTCTAAAAGATGAGTTTTCTATTCAAAAATACAATTTTTTAACAAGATAGTGGAATTTTCAACCTAAAAAGAAGCATTTTCAATCAAATGATTGAATCTTTTAACGAAAACGAATAAAATTGAACCAAAAACAGTACATTTTCAAATCAAAAAGACGAGCTTTTTAGAAGACAGTTTATAGATGAATTTTTTAACAAAAGACGATTTTTTTAGACAGTTTAAAGATGACTTTTCTATCAAAGATGAATTTTCAACCAGCTGAATTAATCGAAAAAATGAATTTTTAACAAGATAGTTAAATTCTCGACCAAAAAGATGGATTTTCAACCATGAATGATGAATTCTACCAAAAGACGAATTTTGAACCTGTTGGATGAATCGAAAACAAAAACAAATTTTGAAGTAAATATAGTTGAATTCTCAACCATAAATATGAATTTTCAACAAACAAAATCAACTTTCGAAGCCAAAAGACGAATTTTCATCAAAATACTTGAATTTTTGACAAAATAGTTGAATTTTCAACTTATAAAGTATAAATTTCGAAACAAAAATCAAATAGTTATATTTTCAGATAAAAAAAAAAAAATTGATAACCAAAAAAATTAATTTTCAACAAAGAAATTAAATTTTCAAGCAAAGAGGTAAATATTCAAAAAAATAACCAAGGACTTCAACCAAGTTGTTGCATTTTAATAAGAAAAGATTAATTTCTAATCAAATAGTTAGATTATCATCTAAGAAGATATATTCTTCTACAGAGAATATGAAAAATAAGATATTTGAAAGTTCTGTAATCATGGAGAGAAAAAAACAAATTATCTATTATCCAAATTTCTAACCCCGGATGTTGAATTTTTAACAAAAAAAGTTTATTTATAACAAAAAGATCAATTTTTCAACCCAAAAGATGGATTTTTCCACCAGGAAGATTAATTTTCTATCAAAAAGATGCATTTTCATTAAAAAACATCAATTTTTAACAATGTTGTTAAATTTTGAAGAGAAAAAGGTGAATTATCTACAAAACAGTTGAATTATCATCCAGAAAATATAATTTTTCAGCAAAAAAGATGAATTTCTGAAAAGTAGTTAAAATTTTATCCAAACAGTTGAATTTTTATAAAAATAGTTTTATTTTCAACCAAATATTTGAATTCTTAATCGAAAATTTGACTTTTCAACAAAAAAGTTAATATTCAACCAAATTGTCGAACTTTCTAGAGAAAAAGATGACATTTTCTACAAAACAGTTCAATTTTAAAGCAGAACGTATGAATTTTCAACTTAAATGATAAATCTTCTACCAGCAAAATTTAGTTTTAACAAAGTTGCTCAAATTTCAACCAGGTAGTTGAATTTTTAACCAATAAAATAACAAAAACAGTTGAATTCAACGAAAAAAGTAGAATTTTCATCAAAACAGTTGAATCTGAAATTAAACCACATTAATTTTCAACCAAACAGGTGCATTGTCAACCAAAAATGATTAACCGAAAAGATTAATTTTTTAAAAATGGAATAGTTAAATTTTTAACCAAACAGATGAATTATTAACCAAAAGAAATTAATTTTTGATAAAGTAGTTCCACTGTGAATCAGGTATTCAAATTTGTAATTTATTTTTGAAATTTATTTTATTCAATTCATTTATTTGATTTTTTCTCATAAAATTATGTATTTTTATTGCAAGTACATAAAGTAACTATTGTCACATTTTTCAACTTTCCTTTTCGTTGTGTATGTGTACAAATAAAGGCGAATGAAAATAGTGAAAGCAAAGTGCGAACACGGTAGCAAAAGTTAATCTCCGAGTCGTTATACGAATAAAGTGTATATCCAGCGTACGTACTCAACATACATTTGACGTTCTGTTTTGCCTCCGAGTGATATAAATCGGCAATATAACCGAAGCAATAAAAGACTACGTAATGGAGACCGTAGCGCGAACAAGTTAAAAAAAACTTTATGAGCATCTCTTAATTTCCACGTGTGATTCATGAGGGTGTCTCGCTTTTTTTTGCGTCACTTTTGGTCCGTACTAAAGAGCCGTCAATAAAATACGTTAAAGATAAATTTTAACAAAGTTTACAAATTTTGCGAAAGACCCTGGGGGCAGTTCATATACCACATGGAGAATTTTTTTACTATATTCACAATAAAAAAATTAAGGCGTCTTTAAAAAATGATATTGGGAGGTTTCACAAGTCCCATGAAGTTCACCACGTATTTCCTGTTGGAAAAAAGGACGTTATTGTAAATTTTATTCAGAATCGTTAATATTAGGTGAATCTAGTTAAAACCCAACATTTCTTTTTACACTAAACTATTGAGAGCAAATAAATTATGAGTTTTTAAATATCACCGCCATAAGTCAGTTGTATATGGTCCCAAAGAAACCCCATAAGTAAAAAATTGGCTTTTACTAGTTCCTGACGCTAATCATGATTTTTTGCCGTTTTTTCCATACAGATCATTTCTAACATAAGACACAAAATACTACTATGTACTGATAAATAGATGTTAAAATAAATTGTTTGAACAATCATTACTTTTATCAATTTTGTCCCAGAATAGACCTGGAAAGTCGCGGTCTAAAAATCTTCACTTTTCAATTAGAGTGTGTGGTAAGATTATTTCAACTTGATTCATCTAGTTGCAAAACCGGCCAACTCCTCGATTTTGAGAAATGCGTTTTTTCAGTTTTTTGAGTTCTATGTGAACTTTTTATTCAACTGAAAACAAGAAACCATGAAAAACCCACTCAAATCTCTGTTTTGTATGCGTTCGAAAATCACGACTTGCTGCACAACCGGTCAAATCTCCATGCTGAAAATGGCTGCTCGCTTCGTGTAGTGCTCACCTACATTCTTAAAGATAAAGAAGTTTGTGGAAGAAGTTCCTTTTAATCGAGCAAGATTTAGGAAAAATTTGTTTGAAACATACTGCCCTAATATCTTCAACAACCAAAAAGTTTTGGTTCCCATCTTATCCTGGCTAAGTGTGACAGGAAATCAGCTTTCCCCAACAATTTTGTTTCTTGAAGATGGCCGGTTTTGCAACTAGACGATTCACTTCACAAGCATAAATCTTTGAATAATTTATTTTTAGTTTTTTTTACCAACCAAAACTGCTCCACTGCCGAGAATTGACTGCGAGGCGGGGTGAACAAATTACAAGACCTCCTTGTATACAAAAATATTACACTGTCCCTCGTTTCAATGAATTTACAATCCATATAGTGGTTATTACTCATTCACGTCAGGAAAGATCTTCCGCCAGCACAAACACTCTTTTATGTTTCTACAACGTCGTCCTGTTTATTCTTTGATTACTTGGTATTCGCAGATCCCGACCTCCTTCACCTCTCCTAGCGTCATATAAGTGCTCTCTGAGCTCCTCTCGTCTCACCTCTGAAGGTATTCAATCCTTCACCTCCTAACCGGCCAGGATATTCCTTGGAGGTCCGGATTTTTTCACCCTCTAATTCCAGACTCAAATCTAATCACAACGTCGATAGTCATAACACCCCGTCGGATACCCCACTACGATTACACTACCGTCACCCACGGCAAAACCACCACACCATCGCGCGCTCACAGGACCAAAGTTTTTCACCCCGAAAATACCATCTGATTTTAAACTACATTTTTAGACTCTATACGGTTACAAATGCGCGAAATAATAACACTTTCCCTTAATTGCATTGTCTCGTTCACAAAGACTTCCCGCAGTATGCTAACAATAATAGCGACCAGTTCACGCCTCAGTTAGATGGGTTTTGCCAGTCACTAACACCCCCCCCCCCCTTCCACCTTGTATGGAGAGCTTGGAGTTCTTCGCAAATCACAAATGAGGTTACCGACGTTATCCGATTAGGTAATATATGATGTTAATGATGATGATAATTCACTCATGTCGACACACTATCATCATCTCACCATGCATTCCTACTTATTGAAGCCCTCGGCCTTTACGACCGCCCTCCACCCATTCTTCCGTCAGCATAGGTTTTCCTAGAGATGTCTTTCCTCTTCCCTGTCTGGCTATGTAGCTGCAGGAACCACGCATTCGAGAAAACCGTTCTTTTTTGCTGAATATTAGCAGAACTTTCTTGTATGATCTGTAATCAAATTCAATTCCTTTTGTGTATCTGTTGAATGAGATATCTCTTGTCTCTCTAAACGTTGTTCTCCCCTTCACCTAATTGTTTGAAAACTGCCCTTACCTTCCTGCTAGAATATAAGGTAACACCAGTTCTTATATATCTCTAAACCAATCTTGTCACCTACCACGACCACGATATCTAGTACTTCAATTTTCTAACAGCACGGTTTATGTAGAAAACTTACATATCACCATTATTCTTTACCAGCAACACTGAGTTTTCGTACCTATCCAATTTATATGTTGTATACTAACTTTTCTGTAACTCGAATCTAGCGATTTTCTTGTTTAATGCGGAAATATATCATACGCGGTGGACTTCTTTTACCCTCGACTTTCATCGACCCTACTAATACTAGAATGCTTATGCAAGGCTACGGGTCTGTCCCATAAGATTGTATGAATTGATCACCATTTGCTTTGCCAAACTTAATCTTCTTATTAAACACAGTTCATTGGCAATCACAACTCTGTCAACTTAAGCAAAACTCCAATTTCAAAGAATGTAGAAATGCTTCTATTGTGCGAAATTATCGTTTCTGGGGTAATCCAGTTAGCCAATGGAGAACAAACTGAAATTTTCTATGTTCTCCTAGTTGCCTCACTAGCTTGAGAAGTATGAAAGATCCGAAAATTCATCCGTTACTCCTCCCGTCTTTATAAGCACATAATATTTAACGATAACAGCTAATATTGATATTTTTTAGTGACGCTACATTCATCAGAATATTTTCAATAACTTCACAATTTCTATCAGCCTCATATCGGCTCCCCCACACCACTCTACCCACTCCGGGACCAGCAGTCCAAATCCCCCAATCCCACCCCGCGCCGGCATGTAGCGTCAAGTACGCGTAGCGGGGTCAGGTGCCAACACAAAACGAAACCGGAGGCCCAGATCGCCAACCAAAAGCCGGAGAGTCCGATACGCAGCCATCGACATCATGAGTTTTCCGCCCCGGCATATTAATTATGAGATACCATATATATACTCTTTTTTATCATAAGGCGCGATGAGCAAATTAACTGCAATTCAGTAATCAACTTTTGGTCAACCACTAGTAATTATTTTTCTCTTTCATTCAGAGTTGAAAGGCCCTTTAATATTTGTCTAACTTTAGTAGTCTGATGCCGCCAAATAGATCTCTGCTGTAAATAATGTCTAACCAACATCGTAGTAAATGTGAAGGCACCATTTTGCTGCAACGGTATCCAACCGAAATTTGATCTTTTTTTCAAATGCTTCCGACAAAATTTAGACAAATGAACTCTAGACACAAACTGTAGTTGACAAGGATTACTTTTAACTCAATCTCTTTTTTCCTTCAACACGTTCTATTTACCGATGTTTGGAAAACAAAGAGTTTATCTGTTTTGTGCCCAGCATAGAGTTACTCTCTGTCAACACAACAACTCAAGGCCGACACTTTTTAAGCCAATTTGTTTATCAAAAATTTACTCACATTAATAACATTCTAAGGTCTTTTAAAAAAATTGTACTACATACAACTAAAGTTTATCTTTAGATGCACCGTTAACATATGCGATTGCTAATCAAAAAATTCTGATTTACTAGTCCTGTATTGTTAAATTCCGTGATCTCTTCACACTCGCCACTACTAACTGCAACGCTAAATTGCAATCGCTGCATTACAATGAAAAACTGCACCAAGGTCCATGCAATTCCATACACATGCAACTCAAATCTCTAACCTATTTTTTAGAATTATAATTACTAAAATGACTCAAATGAAGAAGTTATAAATACCACCTGCCCATATGTCAATCAATATCAAAATCCCAATTCGTAAAGGAAACATTAAGAAATCAAAGAACTACGTTTTCTTACTAATTTAAATACTTCTCTTGGTTACTGTTCACCTATACGTCACACTGAATTCCTCATTTATGTGCTGATTTCTGGATTAAAATCAATCTATTCGAACCATATTAGACGAAACCTCAATCCCTGTCATAATTTAGTGTGTAAACATGGACTGCAAATAATATCACGCTTCAAAAATAAACTTCCGCAAATTTACCACCGGTATACCCATTTGATTCAACACATAAACTAATTTTGATTTGTGAATTATCAAAATTAATATATTACGATTAAAGATACGGGTTCGTATAACGTGCGATGCCTTGTCCTTTCCTGGTATGCCTTTCCGTTCTCGTGGTTCCGCAGGATGTAAATGATAGCTTGTCTGTTATTTGCATTAGGGTACATCCGAATTTTTGGGGACGCGAAAACGTTTGCGTAAAGTGCATCATAGCATTTTTCAACTGAATCTTACTTTGTATAGCAGTTCACTTATATTAACTTCTATTGAATTCACTTTGTATATCCACTTCACTAACCGACGGAAGAACTCTTTTTCCGTAGAAAAAAAAAGTTTTAACCATCTTTGAATTTGAATCCAACCACGCCTCACGTCATAGGACTTAAGACAATGGTCCCTAGATTTTTTCAGAACGAAACGCGACAGTTTCACTGTCGAAAATCCAATTAGAGGCGGGGTGGAAAAATTACAAGACCCCCTTGAGCTTACAAAAATGTTACACTATCTTTCATTTCAATGATTTCACAATCCATACAGTGTTTTGCACTCATTTACTTCCGGAAAGTTCTCCTGCGCGCACAAAAACTCTTTCATCTTTTCACCGAGCTTTTTTTGTCTCAACTTTAAAGGTATTCAATCCTTCACCTGCTAGCCCAGGGATCGCCAGAAAGCAGTCATTGACTGCTTTGACTGCCAGTGGCCAGACAGAGAAATTTTTTGGCAGTCAAACACTTGTCGTGGCAGTCAACACCTGCTGAGAGTGGTGAGATCTGTCCTAGACTGACCAGGGTATTTCTTGAAGTGGGGGTCTTTTCACCCTCCAATTCCAGTCTCACGTCTAATCACAACGTCGACAGTCGACGTAACATTAGACCACCGCGCGATCATGAAACCCATTCCAAT
>CAKNXH010059065.1:10583-34525 GCA_932178445.1 Andricus quercusramuli
TTTGCTGTAAAAAGATTATTTTCAAAATAAATGAAAATCCGCTTGACCTCAAATTTAAAAGGAAATTCCATTTGTGTCAGAAGAAATCTTTTTGACACTTTTCTACCAAAAAAGAATTTCCAACAAAATACGTGGATTTTCGATCATATTGTTGAATTTTAAATTTTTCATCAAAACAGTTCAATATTCAAACCGAAAATGTACATTTTCAACAAAAAAGTTAATTTTCTACAAAATATTAATGTTTTTATATAAGTGATTTTACTTTTTAACCAAAATGTTGAATATTCTACCAAAATAATTGAATTTTCAATAAAAAATATGAATTTTCAAACAAACAAGATTAACTTTCCACCAAAATAGAATAAAACTCAATAAGAGACCAGAATTTTTTAAAAATGATAACATTTTTACGGAAAGAGATAAATTTTCTACCAAACAATTTTCAACCAAAGAGAGGAATTTTCAACCAAGAAAATAAATATTTAACATAGTAGTTCAACTTCTACCCAAATAGTTGAATTTTCAAGTAAAAGAGATCAGTTTTCAACTAAAAATGGAATAGTATACAACCAACAAGTATAATTTTGAACAATAAAAAATCCATTTTTAATTACATATATCCGTTTTCAACCAAAAATGGTATTTGTAGATAAGAAAAACATAATTTTCAACGAAAAGAATTGATTTTCAATAAAATAGTTAAATTTTAAACTAGATTAAAAAATTTTCAACAAAGAAATTAATTTCTAGAAAAGCAGTCCAATTCGTAATCAGGTAGTTGAATTATCAAACAAAAAAGATACATTTTCAACTAAAAATGTAATAGTTTATATTTCAGCTAAGAAGGATTTTAATTTTAATAAAAAACAATTAAATTGAACCAATAATATACGAAATTTCAACATTTTCAAATTTTTAACTTAAGAGTTGCATTTTTAACCAAAAAATATCAATTTTAAACAAATAATTGAATAGTAGAGTTTGTTAGCCAGCCATTTTGGATACAAATTCAAAAAGTTAGAGCATTTTCCAAATTTTTGGGACCATAGTTTTTAAGCTTTGAAAATTCTATTTACGGCTGTTTGTAGTACTCAAAAATACAAACAATTCATCCTTATGACTTTTTTCGATGAACAAATTACCAGAGTTATAGCATTTAGAAAATTAAAAAAAAAAAACGAAAATGAAAATCTTAAGCCAAACAACGCACGATATGAAAGAAGTTTAGACAAGAAAACGTTGCTTTTTGAACGCTCTACAATATTATCATGTCAACTTTTTGGATTTTGTTGGAAAATCGAAAATTCAAATTTTGAACGCCCAGAAAATAATGAGAAATCAAAAGTTCCATTTTGCGGTTAAACCATGCAAGATACGAAAGTTGTTTGCGCAGAAAGGATCTATAAATTTTTATTAATCATTTTTAGATAAGATGAGTAGATTTTCTTTTAATCGTACACATTGTGATTAAAAGATTAAAAAATTCAATTTTCCGAAAAACGACACAACAGACGAAAAAAAAAATGAATAGACAAAAGTTATTTCATTTAAAACGTAAAAATAACATTGAGAATAAACAAATTTAATTTATGGAAAAATGACACAAGTAGCGATAAAATGTTCAATAGCAACATTTTTTTGTAAAGAATGCGCATTTTTTTAATTTCAATTTTAATTTGTTTTTTAATTTTAATTTAATTTAGAAAATTGAACTGTTTATGGTTGAATTTTAATTTTTTTCGTTATATGGTTCTACCATTTTGTTGAAAATGCATCTTTTTGAGTTGACAATTTAACTACTCAGATAAAGTCGTATTTTTTGTCGAAATTTTAACATTTTTGTTAAAAATTTGTTCTTTTGAATGGAAAATTCATCTTTTATAGTTGTAAAGTCATCGCTTCTGTTTGAATATATATTTTGTTTGAAAATTTAATTGTCTTCTGAAAAATTAATCATTTTGTCTTGAAAATTTAACTATTTGGAAGGAAATCTTGAAATCTTAGAAATGTAGTGTTCCATATCGAATGCAATTTGGTATTTATATTAATTGTATTCAAAAGATTTTATTCCCCTATCATTCTACTATTTTTGTTAAAAAAATCACCCTATTTCCCCTGTTTTGAGAGAATTTTGTGCTACCTCCTCACTTTTCCAGGTGGGGGGGGGGGGGGGTGTAACACAAAAATACGGTCGTCAATTACGAGGGAGGCTGGAAGATTACTATTTTTTAAGGAATTAAATTGCTTTTATTATTTTTTCACCAGTTCCTTTGATTCTTCAAACTCTTGGCTTGCAAATGGTCTGATAATTAATCATCTTCATTTTCATCGAAAATATATTTTTCGTCTTTTTATAATGAGTTTCATTCCGTACGAGGTGAATAAATTATTGAATAATTAATGAATTTTTTTAAACGACAGTTTATTGCTTTATGAATTTATACTTACACAATATCGTTCGATAAATTATCTGAGAGGCTTAAAATGTGAATATTCACATCGTGACGGAAAAGTAACATCTGAGTAAAATTGCCACGTGTTTAAAAAATATACAATGTAAGATAAATGGCTAATACCATTCATGTGATGTCATAACTACCTTTAAAATTTGATTTGTGATATAATACTTTCCGCACGTGTTCATCATTTATCAATATTATGACTTTAAAAGTTTTTCGATTCACCTCGTACTGATTTCCCTAAAAATAAAATTTTTCCAAATTTTGAATTTATGTTTTGGAACCGCGAAAAGCTTTGTAAAAAAGTGGCGGCCATAAAAATATAAAAATTATCATTAATATTATTGAAACGCGTCAATATATTTCTTCTAGCGATTTCACATGTGATTTTTGCATTCTTTTCAAGCCTACACTGAACCTATGTTATATTCCAATCTAATATTATTTAATTCTGTACGTTTTTCACTCAAAATTGCTTAATTCTAAACGCATTCAATTTAGAAAACTACTAAATTTTGGCCGGTTCAAGCTTTCGCTTCAAACATTTTAAATTTGAAACAGTCTTTTGATAATTCAATTAAAAATTTTGTGAGCATAATGGCTTTCACTTTGAAATTGAAAAAATCGAAACGATTTGAATTTAGACCGAAAAACTTTATTCAGAACCTTCTTTTTGAATTCTTAATACAAAATTATTCCAGTCGGAAAGCTTTCAATTTAATGTTGTCCAATTTTGAAAAATTTATGTTGAAATCATTCATTTCTGTCTGCTGTCAATTTGAAGTTACTCAATTGTGCTGCTTAATGCAATTCTGTGATTTTTGCATTCATTCAAAAACATACACTCATTCATTCATTTTTAATTCACATTAAAAAATTATTCATGTTTTAATGACTCAGTTGACACTCACTTCTTGTCTTTATTATCAGGATGAAAACTTTAATCTTAATCTAATGAACGTGTATCTGATCCATTTTATAAGAAACACATTTATGCTTCCTGAAAAGTTAAAGTGAATGATTTTTCTCGAACTTAAGAAATAAGCTTGGGTATTCATAGGCAGTCATTTTTCTGTTTTTTTTTTCTTAATTTTTTAGCTAGCATCAACAAATCTTTCAAGCAGCTCAGGACTTCCTACTGATAAAAACATAATAGAAAAAAAGTAAAGAAAAGCTGAAAGAATGAAAAAAGATAAAAAGCATTTTAAAATTATCATCTTTCAGTTTATCTATTCTTACTTCTTCAGTCTTTTCTTGATTTTTATATTCTTATCAGAAAAGCTATCAAATTTGTGTAAAATTTGACCCTCCCCCCGCCCCCATCGTTCTTGTCAAACGTCCACGTTTTGAGACTTTCTGAACTCTATAAACAGGTTTTCGCGAATGGGACTCTGCGTGTGTGTGTGGGGGGGGGGGGGAGCAGTAGATATTTAGTCTGTTAGGACGATAACTTTTGAAATAATCGACAGGTAGTGTTGGCCTTTGGTATACTTTTTTAGTGTCCTAAACTCAAGGCTAAGTTCGTTAGCCAGCCATTTTGGATAAAAATTCAAAAAGTTACAGCGGTTTCAAAATTTTTTAAACCACTTTTTTAACAATTAAAAAATTCTAATTACGTTCGGGTTGAAAATTGAACTGGTTTGTAGAAAATTTCAGCTTTTTCGCTTGAAAATTCAACAATTTGGTTGTAAATTAACGTTTTTGTTGAAGGTTTATGTTTTTGGTTGAAAATTCAAATATTCAGTTAAAAATGAAACTATTTTGATAAAAATTCAACTATTTGGAAGGAAATTCAACTGTTTTGTAGATAATTCTCCTGTTTTGCTTTAAAATCCAACAACTTTGTTGAAAATTGATGTATTCTGTTAAAAATTCATCTTTTTGGTAAAACCTCAATATTCCCTCTGGAAAATAGTATATTGTGCTACAACTTGAAAAAGCGAGAGATTTAAATCGTCGCTTTTTTAATGTGTGGGACACGATACTTTTTCTATAATTTGTTTAAAAAGTGCTAGTTTTTGTTTACCTGTTTTTCGTGTAAAAAGAAGGCGATTTTTTGTCGATTGACGCAACAATAACACCGTATTTTCGGAGAAACTAACGGTGTTGTAGGTTAGGCGCAGAGTCGTAAAATAGAATGAAGTTGGCTGCGCACGATGCACGAGCACACCCGAGGCAGCACGAACACACCCGGAGCAACACAAAGTAGTTTGCACTTTATTTACTTTTTTCACTGTGCCTCACTTTTGTCACTGCGTCCATTTACTTTTTCCACTGCATCCGTCCACTTTTTTCACTGTTGCCCGGAAAGGTCGGCATTGCGCATGCGCCACGTCATCGAACAAAAATCGGTCACTTTTTACACCAAAAACAGGTGGAAAAACTGGCACTTTTTCGCAAATTATAGAAAAAATTCATTCTTCATCTGAAAATTTTACTTATTAGGCGTACAAATAAGGTCTGCCCGTTTTAAGCAACTCTTTTTATTATTTATAATAATCTAACAAAATGCAAGTATTATTTAATATAAAGGTCATAGGCTTCTACTACTCTTCGCCAATGCTCAAGCAATTAATGGATTCAATGGCGAAAGAAGGCTTCATCTTTTGACGCTATAAAGTCATTCACCATTTTTCGCACTTCAGCTTCAATTTGAATTTGGTGTTCAGCTAGGCTGTTTTGTGAAAAGCGAAAAAGGTGGTAATCGGACGAAGCAATGTCTGGAGAGTAAGCCGGATGTGACAGAATTTCTCATTGCAATGTTACACTTTTCAACTGAACCGTTTGGCGAAAAAAAATCCATGAAAAGAGATCATATTCTGGGCATGGACGAAGATTACAGCACGATAACGCTAGGCCACATAGAAGTTCCGTGGTCCGACAAACCATAGAAGAATTGCAATGGAAAATTCTGCCACATCCGGCTCAAAATTTGTTATTTGGTAGGAAATTCATTTTTTTTATTGAGAATCTGACTCTTAGTTTCAATTCAACTGGTTAATAATTTATCTTTCAACTGTCTTCGAAAAACTTCGTCTTTTTGGATTGAAAATTGAATTATTTGGTTCAAAGTCACCCTGTTTCCCCTGTTTCGAGAGAATTTTTGGCAGCGTTACTTTTCGGGGGGGGGGGGGCCTGTAATACAAAAATACAGTTGGCAATTACGAGGGTGGCGGGGGGTCAGAAATAACCAAAAATTGGTAACGTAGTTTATGGATGACCCCATTATTTGTAGCATGAGTAGCAATATTAATAACAAGTTTTATAATCAGAACTTTTACTACTTACTTGCTATTTTTGAATTGAAAAATTGACATGTCTTCTTGACATGTCGATGAAAATTTTTTCCGCTGACATATTATCATTTTTTGCAGGAAATAATTTGCTGACACTATTCTTTGACCAGTTCCTTCGATTCTTTAAAGACTTTCATTCTGTATGAGGAGAATAAATTATTGACAGGTTAGGCTTGAGTATCAAAGTAATTTCTTTGCTTTGTAACTTAATTTTTTTTGATAACAGTTTCGGATTATTTTTTCATGAATTTATACACAATATCCTATGATAAATTATCTGAAAGATTTAGAACGTGAATATTCACAAAAATTGGAACGTGTTTAAAAGTTATAAAATATAAGACAAATGGCTAATATCATTCATGTGATGTCATTAGTATCTTTGAAATGAATTTACCTGTTTTAATTTGCGATGTAAAACTTTCTCCACGTGTTCATCATTTATCAATAATATGACTTTGGAAGTTTTTCTATTCACCTGGTACTGATTCCCCTTAAAAATAAAAAATGTTGTCAAAATTTGAAGTCATTTTTCCGACTGACCAAAAAACGTTGTTGAAAAATGGGATCTATGGAAAAACAAAAATTATGATTAATATTATTGACAAGACAATATATTTATTCTGATGATTTTAACTGCGGTTTTTCCATTGTATTTGAAACGTTTTCAATTCAAAATTGTTTAATTTCAAACGAATTCAATTTAAAATTATTAAATTTTGGCTGGTTCAAGCTACTGTTTTAAACAATTAAAATTTGAAGTAGTCATTTGATAGTTCAATTAAAAATTCTGTAAGCATTATGGCTTTCACTTTGAAATTGAAAAATTCGAAGCGATTCAAATTTAGACCAAAAAACTTGATAAAGATCCTTTTCTTCGCAATTAAAAATTATTCAAGTCCGAAAGCTTTCAATTTAAAATTGCTCAAGTTCGAAAGATTGATCTTAAAATTATTCATTTCTGACTGCTTTCAATTCAAAATTACCCAATTGTGCTGAATAATGCAATTCTGTGATTTATCATTTATTTCAAAACATACACTAACTCTGGGTCCTTTCTATCCTTTTTCTTATTTCTTATTCAATTCATTTCTTATTCAAAGTTCTGGCCGTTTCAAACTTCAAATTGCTAAAATATTAAGCCTCAATCTGAAACGGTACCATTTCGATCGATTTAAATTGAAAATCGTCTTTTGATATTTGAATATAGAATTCTTCAAGTGTTGAATTAGATGATTTACTTTGAAATTTTGCAGTTTTGAATAATTTGAAGGCAAAACCTAATAAACTCGTATATTTGTTTTTCAAATTTACAATAAAAATGATTCATGTTCGAAAGATTTCAAGTTATAACTATGCTGATAAGTGCAATCATGTGATTTTTACATTTAATTAAAAAACTTAGACTTACTTTTTGTCTTTTTTTTATCAGGTTGAAAATTTGATTTCATTCTACATCTTGGTTGGTTATAACTGGTTGGGCTGTCTCTGGAAGCGCCTTAGTTTTCTCACTGGCTCTTCTTTAATTCAGCTTCATGTTCTAAATATGATGTACGCATCGTCCCCAGTAGCGCGACAATGTCGCACAACGGGCTTGTCGGCTTTTGACATTATGTTGTGTTCTCACCAAGAGCTGTTTTGATGGCAGCGAACAGCATTGATCTGCCATTCGCTGCAGACCCGATCTCTACAAGGACCTGTCCGTTCCTTTTTGCGCTGACACTCCTGATTTTAGGTCGTGTAGAACCTTAACGTAACTCGAGCCCCCAGCCAGTTTGATAAAAACCGCCTCTGGTCGAGCTCGCCTCGGTTTCTTCTTGTTCATTGCTTCGGGTATAGATGTAGGCACTCCTCCTGCATCCTCCTGGGGAGTAGAGGTCGTCGCTGCAGCAGCATGGATCCTCAGCTTCTTCTTCTTCAGCATCGAGGTGCTTGCCTTTACGGGGCTCAGAGTGGACTGCCTCGCTCTCTTCCCATAATAGGTTAATGGAGTTTCCACAGCGTGTTCTTCCGTCCATATTCCCCTGCCTAGCTGCTTTGTGTCTGCCCCGGGTGTTTGATTTCCTCGGTACCACCCATATCTGGGAGGCATTTCCTTACCCACAACCTGGGAAGGCGCCCGATGGGGGACCAACAGCCCCACGCAAGTTTCGCAAGACATGACGATGATTATAATGATGATGACGATCTACACGATGGAAAATGGCTAGCCAGCCCGAACATCTAGTGTCAAAATTTGACGGTCAGCTTCACTATCCTCGAGTGTAGTTCACGATCCTGGAGTTTAAACCTGATTATCTCAGGAATTTTAGGTTCATATAATATCAGAGAAACAACTTCATTACCTTTTTTCCTTGTACCTAAATATATATTCAAAAGAGTGACAGAGACAAAAGACGGAAATTTTCATTAATAAATGAAACCGGATTAGCATGAAAATTGATATAAAATACATCAATTTTTCAAGCATCTTCATTATTTTCAAAGATTAGGATGCCTGAGACATGACTGCACATGCCTAAATCTTTGACTATACATATTACTTTGAGGACAAGAGGCTAAGGAAACGTCGTCACTGCACTGGATTAAAACATTTTTAAAACTGGAAAATTTATGAAACAATATTATTGCGTATTACAAATCTCGCAAGTCTTGTTTCTTCATCAATGAATCACGAAATTTGAGCCCGTTTTTGTTCGAAAATGTTGAGAATGCGCACTTATTAATGAGTGACTCCTTTGTCCTAAATCCCTCGGAAGTATCGTATTTGTCGTTTAAAAACAGAAAAAAATGCGTTTCGGACCATCTTAATTTTGACACTCAAGTTTGACTATCCATTTTCCTCTGTGTTTATGATCTACAAATTTCAATCTGTGAGAAACGAGTCACTGAATCAAATCAGTAAGCATTTTTACTGATCTTCAACGCAGTCACACTGATTCAAGTTCTCACTCAAAATTGTAATTCTTTTCGAAAATTCTCCGTTCCGAGTCAGAATTGTAATTCTTTTGGAAAATTCCTTGTTCCAAATCTGAATTATAATTTTTTTCGGTTAGAGAAGAACGCAGTACTGCTTTCTTTTTGAGGTATAAAAAATATTTACACGGAATACATCTATATATATCATAAACATGTTTATTTTTAGTACAGTCCAATGCCTAAATTAGGCACTTGTGACGTACTTAAAACTATACTACTTTAACAAACTACTTTCACGAACACAGTGAAAACTTTGGGATAAATATTGTTACACATAATTTCAAGATATGGTGCCATCTCGCTCTGACTTTGGGTACGAAACCATCATCTATTGTTTTTGCAGTAGGTGATATTTCGTACCCCAAGTCGGAAGGAAACAGTACCCTGTCGCAGAGTAACTGTCCCACTACCAAGGTTAATTTTTGTTGCATAGAAATGGTACCTTTACATTAGAGTTAGATTCACACGTTATGTTTTCTGTTGAAAAGTCCACCATTCATGTAATCTAAGTATACACGTCCTTTCTGGGGCTTGCCTTGCCGAAAAAGTGTAATCCTTAGATGACTCCAACTCTCTGTGATCTGCAAAAACGAAAAATTTGTGAATTTCATTCAAATCTGATATAAAATTTACAGAGAAATTAACATTTTGAAAAATCTCTGCAACATAATGTGTAGACTAACTCAGTAAAAGTAGAATGATTCACTAATTTAGATATAGAGCTTCTAAAATCAGTGATTGCATTCCAAAAACTGTAGAAAACAATTTTGGGGTGTACTCATGAACAGTTTTAGAAGAAGGCTTAAATAGGAATATACTTACTTGCAGATGGGTATAAGTAATGATAACACGCAGCCCGGCGAGCAGCATTGCGCAGATTGGTAACTAGCATATGTTCTTTCATAGCCATTTACGCACAGCGAATCAAGAGCAGTATAATAATCGTTACCGCACAAAACATAACGTGGTCGATTTGGAGAAGGTTGCGGCTGCTGGCTGTAAGTAAATTTTGCATGTTATTTGTTGTGTACTTATAAACAGTTTCAGAAGAAGGGTTAAATAAAAAGATTCTTACTTGCAGACGCGCTGAAGATCAAATTGTGTGCATTCTTGCTGGGAGCAACACTTTGAAGAGAGGGAAGGATCCTTGTTGAGATCATAGCCATTCGGGCACTCCGCATTGAGAGCGATATAAAGATCGTTACCGCATAAAAGTTTTATTTGAGGTGGATAATAAGGTATTTGCTGGCTGTGAGCAAATTCTGCAAGTTGGAAGATTACAAGAGCCATAAGAACATAAGTCCAAAAATAGCAGAACCTCGTTGGAGTAGTAGATTTCATCCTGAATTCGTGTTCTTCTTAAAGTTTTCAATATATGATTCAAAATTCACATTAATAATAGCAGTCGCTTTGCTTCGCTTTTTATAGCAACCTCGTTGCCAGATGACTGGCGAGGTAGGGATATGTTGATTGTTGATAATGGACAATCACAGAAAAATTTGTTCAGAAACAAAACCATTGTCCTCTTAAAGAGAACAATGGTTGGAAAGGCTAGAAGATTAGATGAAATTTGACGCAAAAGAATAATCTTTGCTGTAAAAAGATTATTTTCAAAATAAATGAAAATCCGCTTGAACTTAAATTTAAAAAGAAATATTTAACCCAAAAATATAAATTCTCAACAAAAAGGTAATTTTCTACAAATATTAATATTTTCAAATCAATAGTTAAATTTTTAACCAAAAAGTTGAATTTTCTACCAAAATAATTGACTTTTAAACAAAAATATAAATTTTCAACAAAAAGATTCCTTTTCAACCAAATAGTTTAATTTTCTTTCAAGTCTTAGAATTTTCAACCGAAGAGAGAAATTTTCAACCAGGAAAGTGAATTTTTAACAAAGCAGTTCAACTTTTACCCAAATAGTTGAATTTCCAAAAAAAAGTGATCAATTTTCAACCAAAAACTGAAGTTACATTTTCAGTTCAAAAAATTAATTTTCAAACAAAAAATCATAAAAATAGTTGAATATTCAACCAACTAGTATAATTTTCAACTAGAAAAGATCAATTTTTTATTACAAATATCAATGTCCAGTCAAAAATAGAATAATTTCATTTTTAGGAATGGAGGCTTTTAGTAAACTAATCAGTGACTGCTATTGCTAGAAGATCAGTCATTTCTAGGGACTATTCAACTCAGTCAGAAATGTTAACTGATTCCTCTGTTGAAACGATTGTTTTTTCGATAGAAATGACAGATTTTTGTCAGTCAAAGCATACCTGATTAATTTAATCAATCAACTTGTAACGGATTTGAATTTAGAGTGGTAAAAAGCGGACTTTTTTATGCCTAATGGGTACCAGTTTGTTACAAAAATAGGGTATGATAAAGGAATTTACAGGCAGTCATTCTTCTGTTTTTTTTTGGTAATTAATTTCTTAGCTATCGTTGAAAAATCTATAAGCAGCTCAAGGCTTGCTGCTGCTAAAAATAGAGTAAAAAAAGTGAAGAAATAGTCCAGTCAATGAAAACACAAAAAAGGCCTTACCTTGCAAAGGGTTAGAATTAGACGAAACTCAGCAACTTCTGTTTGGTACAAATTTTTCTCATATAAATAGTTTACGAGTTATGGCAGATAAAAGCATAGCACTTTTTTGCAATTTCCAAAGAATCTTACATTTTACCTTGAAATCTGAAAGCTTATTAATTATTATCGTCATTATCTACTATTATATCATTGTATATGCATAAATAATATAATATATAATTAATTTATCATATTATATATATACTCACACACGTACATGTGCAAGCATCTATGAACTCATAGATATTCATGGAATATGCACATTACTCGTTTGCAAATCACTCATGAGTTAGAGTAAGTGAAGCTTGTTTTTAAACGTGGTATCCCCAGTAAGCCTAAGCACAAGGTTTTTGTTTTAGAAAGGCAGCAAAAGATGTTCAGTGTTATTCACTGTTAAAAGTTTTGGTTTTAGTCTCTTAGAACACCTGCAGGGCCTGGTAGACTTCTTTTTTGAGGCTTGGATGGGGCAGGTTGATTAGAATCTTCCTGAAGGTCAGCAGGATTCTCTTCAGGATCACCCTCCTTTTGCTCAGCTTGCTCCTCTTCCACACCTGCTGAGATTATAGCATGAGATAGTTTAGTGCATTTAGTTTTCCTTTTCTGCGCCGCACCACGCATATTTTTCAAAATAACTTACTGAAGAAATGTGTTTAAAGTTTCAGGAACAAGTATACTTTGACCTCTTGCAAGGTGAAACTACATATTGACTGGACTAAAAAGCTCGAGAGAATAGAAAAAAGATAAACAGCATTTTAAAAGTCCGTATTTCCACCCTAAGGTGGCATCAATCGGTAGTACAATACCCTGAAGTATTATTTCCCAGAAACGATTTTTATGAGAGTCATGGGGGTTAGAAGGAAAATCGAAAAAGTCCTTTTTCTCGAGAACGGCTTGACCGATTTTTATGAGCAAATCATATGTTATGGGACTCAATATTTCGTTTCGACTACTACTTTTATCTTTCACAAAAAAAACTTCAATTCATGTCCTGAAATATTTTGATCCTAAAAAGGATCTTAGAGGTTAGAAATAATAGTAGAAAAAATAAAAAAAAAAAATAAGAAGAAAAGTTAGAAAAAATAGAAACGGTGAGTGCACAGTACACTGTGGATGCTGTACATTGTGAAATGGGTATGTAGAGCAACGATCATCACAAAAAAAAAAATTCGGGTGCTTCCGATTTTAGCCGGAACCCAGTTAAGAGTTCAAAATTTCACAATCTGTATGATAAATGTACTAAAATAGTTCCCTTGTCTGTTTGAACGTCTGTAGTCAGCCTACAATAATTGTACTTCGCAGGGCCCACAACGTGGAGGTTACAGTACGAGTTTAAACCCCTGTGAGACACCTGAAAGAGTGGGTTCATCTGAAACTCTCTACTTCTAGATATTATCTCTGAAACTACTGGTACAGAAATTGATGTCAATGACTTCCTCCCTGACCGAGTTACGGAAAGTCGGGGTGTTCCCCGTGTTAAGAATATCTAAATCAGTGGTGATTAGGTATATATATATAATATTCCACAAGTATACATACCTCCACTGGTGGGTTGGTGTTGCTGTCATGAGGAAAATAAGCCGATCCCAGAATTAGCCTTCATGTTCCTTTGAGATCCATGGCTATCACCATCAGGTCTCTCGAACATAGCTCAAGCAGCGAGACAGCGTTAACTTCCTTCGCCAGTATGCAGGCCTTTGATTTGGAACAATTTGGAATCCCTCTAACAAAAAAGACCATCCCCTCCCCCTAATCGCCTTATGGTATCTGGAACTAACCAACGTTCTTGGATAAGTGAGATACCTGTGTGCCTCGCAGCCATGCCCCTCTGTAAGACTGCAGAGACGCCTTTTCTGTGATGCAAGTTAATTTGGGTATTGGTTAGACCAGGAGAAGTTATTTAGGTCTGCTCCTTATCTTCCTTCGTCCCAACAGACTCCTCCTGTCCCTGACCGGCAGCCCTAACGTTGACCTGTTCAATGTGACAGAAGGGCTTATTGTTAAGTGCCGTAAGAGCCCTCGTTTGAGACTCAGGAATCTGCACAACTAGGAGATGCCTGGTGCCTCCTACTGTGTCCTCTCCCTGAGGCCTATCGTGCCTGACCATTCGCCAGGACGCTGTCTTAAGTGAGGAGTTGAATCCCTCAAGCCGCTGGAGTGCCTCACGCGGTAGCCTCCCTGAAGCTCTTAGCTCTTAGCTGCTCCATAGTGAGCAGCGAGTCCGGGTATTTGGTGTCCGTCACCACCATCGTCAGGGGGTTAGTACTCCGAGCGGCCGTCAGTCCAGCTCCCGACGACTCTCTCTTCGTCGGCAGCTGGGCTGCCTTGCGCCTCTTGAAAGGCTTAGCCGCCTTCGGTGGGATATCCTCTCAGCCCCTAACTCTCTTCTGGGCCGCAGTGCTGGATGTCGGCCTCATGGCTGCCGACGTTCCATCTTCCGGAGCTGCTCTACTAGCCTGCTGCGCTTGCCTCTTCATTCTCCTTTTCAGGGAACCGTTGATGCGTTTCTTCTTCTTCGGGGACTGATTGGCCTCTCTCGTTACCATAGCCTTGTTCAGAGGGACCGTCGATCCCTCGGTTCCCGAGAGAGCTGGGGGCACAGTCGCCACCTGAATTTGGCTTGCCGGAGAGACAGCTGGGGAGGAAAGGGTCATGTTAGACCCGTGAAGTCCCAACTACTCTCTCTCCTCCGCCACCTCCCTTCCTCCTCCTTGTCCATTGTTGATGTTAGGCATGTTTATTCTGATCTGACGAGAAGCTAGGAAAATAAAGGTCCACCCCTGCAGAGCCCCGAATGCAGGGAAAGACTAATTACTCAAGGAGGTTTTCCGATGTCCCCGAGAGGCCGTTAGGACACCTTCGTAAGAACTAGGTGCCAAACTGCCACGAGCACGATCACTCTGCACCCATGGCTTAGGGGGCTGTTCACATTGATGAGACACTAAATGTTCAAATATCCGATGGCAGACAACCATAACGAACGGAGGGCTGTTTCTTGGTCGCTATACGGGCCGCAGGTCATTCCTGCCCCGATTGCAAAGCTGTAAATCGGTCCGGGAGGGGCCTAGACCCAGGGATCAAGAAGGTCCGTGTTAGCTAGGCTCTTTCACCCTTGTACTGTACCGTAATCACGCATACCAGGAGTTCATAGGGATCCTTTCATTTATATCCATATGCATACAGGCCGAGGTCCGTTTGACCCTTATGTCAATTTCGCTGAAACAGTTGAAGTGAAGGTAAAAATTAATATCGCTGAAACAGTTGGTGTCGAATGACACCAAATGCTGCAACGCTAAGAATTCGCAAAAGGTAAACCTTAGCGTATGGAGACTATGCAAGGTACTTGCCTAAAAATCAGACTGTCAAACTTTTCAAAGTGCATTTCTAGATTTTGAAGTATTCAACGTCATTTTTGGTGATACTTGTTGCTCTACACACACATTTCACAATGTTCAACACGCAGTGTACGGTGCACTCACGGTTTTTATTCTTTTTAACTATGCTCTGCATTTTCGATCCTTCTTGGATTCGAATATGTTTTAGAATATGAATTGTAATTTTTTTTTGTGAAAGATAAAAGTGGTACCCGCAACAAAACCCACTAAAAAATTTCAAATTTGAAAAAAAAATTTTTAGGTTATGTTTGTGGAAAAAAGTTTTCAAATTTTTTCCAGCATCCTACTATTGAGTCCCATAACATATTTTTTGCTCATCGAAATCATTTGAGCCGTTCTCAAGAAAAACGACTTTTTCGATTTTCCTTCTAATCCCCATAACTCCCATAAAAATCATTTATGGGAGATAATACTCCAGGGTATATCACTACTGATTGATACCATCTAATGATGAAAATATGGAGCTGATCGGGCTGGGGGCAGCACACACATGCTTATTCCCCGCCCCTCGCTCTTTATACTTTATAAGTTGAAAATTCAACTATTTGTATGAAATTCAAATACTTCGATGAACCATTTCATTGTAAATGCATCTTTATAGGTTAAAAATGCATCTCTTTGGAGAAAATCTTGAAATATTAGAAATTTGAAGTGTTCTATCTTGAATCTATTAATTGTATTTGAAATATGTATTTCCCTATTATTCTCCAATTTTTGTTGAAAAGCACCCTATTTCCCATGTTCTGAGAGAATTTTAGGCAACTTCACTTTTCGAGTGTAGGGGAAGGGGGGTGAAATACAAAAAAAAAGGTCGTCAATTACGAGAGGGGCGGGGACTCGGAAGGAACCAAAAATTGGTAACATAGTTTATGAACGACCCCATTATGAGTAGAAATATTAGTAACGAGTTTTATAATCAGCCCTTTCAGCACTTACTTGCTATTGTTGAATTAAAAGATTGGCATATGTCTTTTTGACATGTCGATGAAAACTTTATTCGCTGATAAAATTATCATTTTTTCAGAAAATAAATTGCTTACACTATTTTTTCAACCAGTTCCTTCGATTCTTTAGTCTTTTATTCGGAGTGAGGTGAATAAATTATTGACAGGTTATGCTTGAGCACCAAAGTAATTTCGTTAGTTTTATAAATCAATTTTTTTTATGAACAGTCTTGGATCATTTTTTCATGAATTTATGCACAATATCATACGATAAATTATCTGAGAGGTTTAGAATGTGAATATTCACCTTGTGCAGAGACCGTACCATCTGAGTAAAATTGAAACGTGTTTAAAAATGATAAAATATAAGATAAAAGTCTATCATTCATGTGATGTCATTAGTATCTTTGGAATGAATTTTCCTGTTTTAATTTGCGATGTAAGACTTTCTCCACGTGTTAATCATGTATCAATAGTATGGCCTTAAAAGTTTTTCTATTCATCTGGTACTGATTTCCCGTAAAAATACAAAAATTTGTCAAAATTTGAAGTCACTTTTCGGACTGACAAAAAGCGACGTGCAAAATTGGGATCTATGAAAAAATAAAAATTATGATTAATATTATTGACATGAGGCAATATATTTATGCTGGTGATTTACTTGCGGATTTTCAATTCTATTTGAAACGTTTTCAGTTAAAAATTGTGTAATTTTAAACATATTCAATTTAAAATAATTAAATTTTGGCCGGTTCAAACTTCCATTTTAAGCAATTTAAATTTGAATTAGTTTTTTAATAATTCAATAAATGATTTTGTAAGCTTTATGGCTTCAACTTTGGAATTGAACAATTCGAAACGATTCAAATTTAGACCAAACAACTTTATTCAGATCCTTTTTTTCGCAATTCAAAATTATTCAAGTCCAAAAGCTTTCAATTTAAAATTCTCCAAGTTTGAAAAATTGATGTTGAAATTATTCATTTCTGACTGCTTTCAATTCAAAATTACCCAATTGTGCTAAATAATGCAATTCTGTGATTTTATCATTTATTTTAAAACATACCCAAACTCTGGGTTAATTGAGATGATTCACTTTGAAATTGTACAGTTGAAAAATAATTTAAAGGTGAAACCAAACAATCTTATAGATATATCTATATATATATTTGAATTTGCAATAAAAAATTATTCATGTTCAAAAGATTTCGATCTACAACTATGCAGTTATGCTGATTAGTGCAATTATGTGATTTTTACATTTAATTCGAAACTTAGACTCACTTTTTGTCTTTTTTATCGGGATGAAAATTTAATTTCATTCTACTGCAAGTGTATTTCCTCCATTTCATTGAAAAAGCATTTATGCTTCCCGGAAAATTAAAGTAAATGAGTTTTCTTAAACTCAAAAAATAAGCTTGGGTCCTAAAGGAATAAAGGATTATGAGGAATAAAATGGAATTGATTTTATCTTATGAAGTGAACGTTAAATCATATGGAAAATATTCGATTATATCTTTATTAAATGCATGTACCTCATTCGCTATACTCATACTGACTTGCCAAAGTATATGAATATTGTAAAAATAAATAACTCAGTGTTGTTTTGTTTTATCATGCAGCCCCTAAACTTGTTCTAATATTTAATACTGAATTCTTTGAATTACTAGTGTGGGGATCCTAATAGAATCGCTACGATGATCGTGATATATATCGTAATAATTTACATAATGATCTTAACTTTTCATTATAATGTTGCTATTAAGGGCCCACTGAAAAACACCACCCCTTCGCCATGGCAGGGATTCCCCCGGCACCGCTTCTGCATAACTACACGCGGTGCCATTTTTTTCACTGCAGAAGTGCCTACTGGTTGCTGGTTTTTGTGCCGGATGTTTTGCACCTTCGTAATCTCCTTTATGTCTCAACCAAGATGTACGCATCGTCCTCAGTAGTGCGGTGATACTGCACATCGCGCTCGTCGGCCTTCGGCATCTTTGTTGATTGTAGCTGTTGGCGTTGTCTCTGGAGGCGCCTCAGTTTTCTCGCTGGTTCTTCTTCAATTAAGCTTTATATTCCAAACATGATGTACGCATCGCCCTTAGTAGCGCGACAATGTCGCGCAACGGGCTTGACGGCCTTCCACATCATGGCTGGGCTTGGTTGGTTACTGCTGTCATCTGGGAGGCTCCCTCAACGGGGCTGCCTCCCCAAATGACACGCATCTCATCAACTCTAGGAGATGGTCAGTCCGGGATTTCTTTCCACGAGCAGCGGAGAGATAGCACTGGGGATAGTTGACGCATTCTGTAGATTTGTGTCCATCTGTGTCGCACATCCAACATCCTCTTGTCCGATCTGGACCTTTGAAACCCGCTGCAATATGGCCAAAGCCTAGATAGCGTAGCATCGAATTGCCGGTCACCACCGGTCACCTCTTCCACTCCAATCTGCTAAGCAGGCATTTTTACGTTCTTCATTGTAAGTCAAACCTCAAAGGTGAAAATTGTCCTTATCGCTATCACCTTGCCATTTACGTTGTGGGCTTACAAGTCATCACGCACCCTACCGTTCTCACCAACAGCTGTTCTGATTGCAGCAGACAGACTTGATCTGCCATCCTCTGCAGGCCCGACCCCTACAATGACCTATCCGTTTCTTTCTTCCCCTGATACCTCTGATTTGAGGTCGTGTAGGACCTCAGCGTAACTCGAGCCCTCAGCCGGTTTTGTTCAAACCGCCTCTGGTCTAGGTCGCCTCGGCTACTTCTTCTTCTTCTTCTTCTTCTTCTTCTTCTTCTTCTTCTTCTTCATTACTTTGGGTACAGGCGTCGGCACCCCTCCTGAATTCTTCTGGGCAGTTGAGTTCGTCGCTGCAGCAGCTTCAGCATCGAAGTGCTTGCCTTTACGGGGCTCAGAGTGGGCTGCCTCGCTCTCTTCCCATAATAGGTTAATGGAGTTTCCACAACGTCTTTTTCCGTCTACATTGCCCTGCCTAGCTGGATTGTATCTGCCCCGGGTGTTTGATTTCCTCGGGACCACCCATATCTGGGAGGCGTTTCCCTATCCACAACCGGGGAAGGTGTCTGATGGGGGACCAGCAACCCCACACGAGGTTCGCAAGACATGACAGTGATTATAATGATGATAACGATCTACACGATGGAAAATGGCTAGCCAGCCTGAACATCTAGTGTCAAAATGTGACGGTCAGCTTCACTATCCTCGAGTGTAGTTGACGATGCTGGAGTTTAAACCTGATTATCTCAGGAATTTTAGGCTAATATAATATCAGAGAAACAACTTCATTATCTGTTTTCCTTCTACCTAAATATATATTCATAAGAGCGACTGAGACTAGAGACGATAATTTAAATTAATAAATGAAACCGGAAAAACATGAAAATTGATACCAAATCTATCAATTCTGAAAGCATCTTTGTTATTTATGAAGAAAAGTATGCCTGAGACATGACTGCATAGTCCATATGCATAAAAACTTTGAGTACATATTACTTTGAGGACGAAAGGCTAAGGAAACGGCGTCGCTGCACTGAATTAAAACATTTTCAATACTGGAAAATTTATAAAACAATATGAATGCGTATCAAAAATCTCGCAAGTCTTGTTTCTTCATCAAAGAATCACGAAATTTGAGCCCGTTTTTGGTCGAAAATGTTGAGAATACGCACTTATTAATGAGTGACTCCTTTGTACTAAATCCTTAGGAAGTATCGTATTTGACGTTTAAAAACAGAACGGAAACCATTATAACCACTGTCGAACATGTTCTGCACATTTTATTCAATCTCTACACATGTTTGAAGTATCAACAAGTGGTTGAAACTAATTAAAAATATTGTATACCAAGCCAAACGTAATGCCGAACCTCAGTCGCTCCAAAAATGCGTTTCGGGTTCGGATGTGAACGCTTGGCGTTCGGTAGAGGTCGTGCCGTAGTGACTTTTGTTTGACATTCTGAAGTTTCGATTTGACTATACTGATGGTGAGTCTAAATCACCTGTTAATATCGAAACAGACTATAAAATTATGGTCTGCCTGACTAGGAAGAAAAAATTGTGGATGGTACTTGGTACTACCCAGAAGGTCAAAATGGCCATCCTAAAAAGTCAAAATTATAATTCTTTCGGAAAAGTCCTTGTTTCAGCTCTGAATAATATTTTTTTTGGCTTAGAGAAGAACGCACTACTGCTCACAAACACAGTGAAAACTTTGGGATAAATATTGTTACACCTAATTTCAAGATATGATGCCATCTCGCTCTGACTTCGGGTACGAAACCACCATCTATCGTTTTTGCCGCAAAATTGTAAAAACAATTAACAGTAGGTGATTTTCGTACCCCTAGTCAGAAGGAAACAGCACCTTGTCGCATAGTAAATGTTCCACTATCAAGGTTAATGTTTGTTGCATAGAAATGGTACCCTCACATTAGAGTTAGAATGACACTTTTTTTTTTTGTTTGTTAAAAATTCTACCATCCACGTTAACTGAGTATACATGTCACTTTCGGGGCATTGCCTTGCCGAAAAAGTGTAATCCTTAGATGACTCCAACCATCTGTGATCTGCAAAAACCAAAAATTTGTATGTTTCATTCAAATCTCATTTTTGGATATAAAATTGACAAAAAAGTCAACATTTTTGAAAATCTCTGCACCCTAATGTGGAGACTAACTCAGTAAAAGTAGAATGATTTACTAATTTAGATATAGAACTTCTGAAATCAGTTTTTGTATTGGAGAATGGGACGGAAAAAGTAGCCGCTCAACGTTCTTAAAAAAAAGGTAAATACCATTTTTGTCCTGGCTTTATTTGTGGAAGAATACAAATTTTTGACGTGTTTTGTCCGAAACTGTAGAAAACAATTTTGTGGTGTACTCATGAACAGTTTTAGAAGAAGGCTCAGATAGGAATATACTTACTTGCAAATGGAAAAAAGTAATGATAATGGGCAGCCCGGCGAGCAGCATTGCGAAGATTGGTAACTAGCATATGTTCTTTCATAGCCATTTACGCACAGCGAATCAAGAGCGGTATAAAAATTGGAACCGCACAAAATATAACGTGGCCGATATGGAATAGGTTGCGGCTGCTGGCTGTAAGCAAATTTTATATGTTATTTGGTGTTTACTTATAAACAGTATTAGAAGAAGGGTTAAATAGAAAGATACTTACTTGCAGACGTTGTCAAGATCAAATTCTGTGCAACCTTGGTAGCAGCACTTTGAAGGGAGGGACCGATCCTTGTTTAGATCATAGCTATTTCGGCACACCGAATAGAGAGCGGTATAAAGATCGTTACCGCATAAAATGCGTGGTTGAGATGGATAATAAGGTATTTGCTGGCTGTGAGCAAATTCTGCAAGCTGGAAGATTACAACAGCCATGAGAACATAAGTCCAAAAATGGCATAACCTCGTTGGGATAGTAGATTTCATCCTGCATTCGCGTTTTTCTTCAAAGTTTCGATGTATAATTCAAATCCACATTAATAATATCAGTCAGTTTGCTTCGCTTTTTATAGCAACCTCGCTGCCAGATGACCGGCGAGGTAGGGATATGTTGATTGTTGATAATGGACAATCACAACAAATTTGATCTGAGACAAAATTGTCCTCTTAAAGAGAAACATGGTTGAAAAGGCTAGAAGATCTTCAATCTTCAACAAATTCTCAACAAAAACGTAATTTTCTACTGAATATTAATATTTTTAAATCAATAGTTAAATTTTCAAGCAAAAAGTTGAATTCGCTACCAAAATAATTAACTTTTAACCCAAAAATATAAATTTTCAACAAAAAAATTCATTTTCAACCAAATAGTTTATTTTTCTACCAAGTTTTAGAATTTTCAACAAGGAAAGTGAATTTTTAACAAAGCAGTTCAACTTTTACCCAAATAGTTGAATTTCCAAAAAAAGTGATCACTTTTCAACCAAAAACTGAAGTTACATTTTCAGTTCAAAACATTAATTTTCAAACAAACAAAAAATTTCAACAAAATAGTTGAATATTCAACCAACTAGTATAATTTTCAACTAGAAAAGATAAATTTTTAATTACAAATATCAATTTTGAACCAAAGATGGAGTAATTTCATTTCTAGGAATGGAGACTTTCAGTAAACTAATCAGTCACTGCTATTGCTAGAAGATCAGTCATTTCAAGGGACTATTCGACTCAGGCAGAAATATTAAAAAGATTCATCTGTTAAAACGATTGTTTTATCAATAGAAATGACATCTTTTTTCATTCAAACCATACTTGATTAATTTAATCAATCAACTTGTAACGGATTTGAATTTAGAGTGGTAAGAAGCGAATATTCTCACGCCTAATGGGTACCATTTTTTTACAAAATAGGGTATGATTATGAGAATTACAGGGAGTCATTTTTGAGTTTTTTTCATTAATTATTGTTTTAGGTATCATTGAAAAATCTGTAAGCAGCTCAAGGCTTGCTACTGATAAAAATGAAGTAAAAAAATGAAGAAAAGCTCGAGAGAATAGAAAAAAGATAAACAGCATTTTAAAATTATCATTCTTCAGTTCATCTATTTTTTGGATATAGGTAGAAAAATAAGAATAAACTGTTTACAAATTTGATCGCTAATGCATGTCAATTTTTCTAATGATTTCGATCAGTGAAACGTTCTCAGGTATTTAAACGAATTTTCCGAAATGGGTATTTGCAAAACCTGCTGCTGTTGCTTATTGGTGAAAAATTTAACGATCTGGTTGAAATTTAAGCTGCTTTGTCAAAAATGTCAGCTTTTTTGCTGGAAAATAAAAAAATTTGGTAAAAAATCAACTCAGTTGTTGGAAGTTTGTATTTTGGGTTGAAAATGAAACTATTCTTATAAAAATTCAACTTTTTGGAAGAACATTGAACTATTTTGTCGAATGTAAACTTGTTTGTAAAAAAATTTAACTTTCTGTTTGAAAATTCAACTGTTTTGTAGATAATTCGCTTTTTCCGCTTTTAAATTCAACAAATTTGTTGAAAATTGATGTATTGGGTTGAAAATTCATTTTTTTTTTGGTAAAAAATTAATATTCCATGTTCGGAAAATTAATTTTTTTGTTAGAAGATTTTACTTATCCATTCTTGGTTGGAAAGGGCATATCAGGATAAGTATGTGTGTGCTGCACCCGGCCTGATCAGGTCCATATTTTCACCATGAGATGGCATCAATCGTTAGTGAAATACCCTGGAGTATTATTTCCCGGAAATTATTGTTATGGGGGTTAGAATGAAAATAGAAAAGTCGTTTTTCTTGAGAACGGCTTCACCGATTTCGATGTGCAAAAAATATGTTATGGGACTCAATATTATGATGTTGGAAAAAACTTATGAACTTCCGCCCACAATCATAAACACAAAAAAAAACTTTTGAAATTTTCAAAATTTTTTCTAATGGGTCTTTTTCCGAGTACTACTGTCAGCTTTCACCAAAAAAAATCTTCAATTCATGTCCTGAAAAATATTTGATCCCCAAAAGGATCGAAGAGGTAGAGCATAGCTAGAAAAAATAAAAACCGTGAGTGCACCGTATACCGTGGATGCTGTACATTGTGAAATGGGGGTGTAGAGCAACGACTGTCACCAAAAAAAATTTGGGTGTTTCCGAATTCAGCTGACACCCAATTAAGAGATGCAAATTTCACAATCTGTATGATAAATGTACTAAAATAGTTCCCTTGTCTGTTTGAACGTCTGTAGTCAGCCTACAATAATTGTACTCCGCAGAGCCCACCACGTGGAGGTTACAGTACAAGTTCAAACCCCTGTGAGTAATCTGAGAGACTGGTTTCATCTGAAACTCTCCACTTCTTGATATTATCTCTGAAACTACTGGTACAGAGAGTGATGTGAATGACTTCCTCTCTGACCGAGTTATGGAAAGTCGGGGTGTTCCCCGTGGTTAAGAATATCTAAATCAGTGGTGATTGGGTTATCCTGTATATCGTGGACTCTTGAGTTCATGTCCGTGCTGCCTCCCAAAGTGCGGTGGGAATTAGCATTGCATCACAGCAGAAGAGGAATAAACCTTAACTTGAAATATTCCACCAGTGTACATACCTCCACTGGTGGCTGGTACCGCTGTCATAAAGAAAATAAGCCGATCCTAGAACTAGCTTTCCTATTCCTTTGAGATCCGTAGCTATCACCATCAGGCCTCTCGAACATATCTCAAGCAGCGAAACAGCGTTAACTTCCTTCGCCAGTATGCAGCTCCTTAGTGTGGAGTCCCTCT
>CAKNXH010059065.1:34925-64225 GCA_932178445.1 Andricus quercusramuli
TCTTGGATAAGTGAGATACCTGTGTGCCTCGCAGCCATGCCCCTCTGTAAGACTGCAGAGACGCCTTTTCTTTGATGCAAATTAATTTGGGTATTGGTTAGACCAGGAGAAGTTATTTAGGTCTGCTCCTTATCCTCCTTCGTCCCAACAGACTCCTCCTGTCCCTGACCGGCAGCCCTAACGTTGACCTGTTCAATGTGACAGAAGGGCCTATTGTTGAGTGCCGTAAGAGCCCTCGTCTGAAACTCAGGAATCTGCACAACTAGGAGATGCCTCGTGCCTCCTACTGTGTCCTCTCCCTGAGGCCAATCGTGCCTGACCATTCGCCAGGATGCTGTCTTAAGTGAGGGGTTGAATCCCTCCAGCCACCGGAGTACCTCAGACGGGTTTTCCCGCTTACACAGGAATCACGCCGTAGCCCTTACCATCTTCTGGAGCAATGCAACCTCACCCACCTTAAGATCTGCACCTTTCCACGGCTTTGAGGAGCCAAAATTTAGTCGCTAGGTCAGCTGCCATAAATACGAAGACCCCTTCCCTGCACATGGAGGTCACGAATTTTGGCCATTGCTCTAGGGACACTTTATTGAGCGCCCTCCAGGTAGCCTCCCTGAAGCTCTTATACTGCTCCATAGTGAGCATCGATTCCGTGTATTTGTTATCGGTCACCACCATCGTCAGGGGTTAGTACTCCGAGCGGCCGTCAGTCCAGCTCCCGACGACTCTGTTCGTCGGCTGCTGGGCTGCCTTGTGCCTTTTCAAAGGCTTAGCTGCCCTTGGTGGGTTATCTTCTGAGCCCCTACCTCTCTTCTGGGCCTCAGTGCTGGATGTCGGCCTTGTAGCTGCCGACGTTCCATCTTCCGCAGCTGCTCTCCCTCAGCTCCCGAGGGAGCTGGAGGCTTAGCTGCAACCTGAATTTGGCTTGCCGGAGAGAAAGCTAGGGAGGAAAGGGTGATGTTACACCCGTTAAGTCCCAAACCTTCTCCCCCCTCCGCCACTTCCCTTCCTCCTCCTTTTCCATTTTTGATGTTAGGCGTGTTCATTCTGATCCCACGAGAAGCTATGGAAATAAAGGTCCGCCCCTGCAGAGCCCCACATGCAGAGAAAGACAAATTACTCGGGGAAGTTGTCCGGTGTCTCCGAGAGCCCGTTACAACGCCTTTGAAACCCCTGGGTGCCAAAGTGCCACAAGCACGATCACTCTACAGTCTACACCCATGGCATAGGGGGTTAGTCACATTAAGTGAGACACTAAATGTTCAAATATCCGATGGCAGACCACCAAAACAAACGGATGGCTGTTTCTTGGTCGCTATATGGGCCGCAGGTCATTCCTGTCCCGATTTCAAAGCTGTAAATCGGTCCGGGAGGGGCCTCGATCCATGGATCGAAAAGGCTAGTGTTAGCTAGGCTCTTTCGCAATCACCGTAATCACGCATACCAGGAAAGTCTGTTCATAGGGATCCTTTCATTCATATCCATACGCATGTAGGTCGAGATCCTTTTGACCCCCATGTCAATGTTGCTAAAACAGCTGAACTGACGGAATAAATGAATACCGCTGAAGCAGGTGGTGTCAAAACAAATCCTGCATCGCTCACAGAGAAAACTAGATATTCGCAGGTATTATCTGGATAATGCGACTGAATATATTAGACAGTGAACTATGGGACAGCTATCTCGTATATTCGAACGGAGTATCTTCGGATATTGAGAAGTAGATATCAGCTGCTAATATATGAGATATTGGACCTGAATATCCTAGATATTAGTCCAAAAAGAAGATGACAGCTGTCAATATCTAAGATATTGGACTTTAATATCCTGCACATTAATCTGAAAAGAAGATGCCAGCTGTTAATATCTAAGATATTGGACCTGAATATCCTAGCTATTTATCTTGAATAATTCCAGATCTTCAAGTGGAAAAAATGTATATAAAAATTACAAGAAATCGTAATATTGCTATGGAAGACAATTTTGTTACAAAATTTTTGTTAGTGCCATCTCAAATACGACACGCTAAACTCAAATACATGAATAATACTGATTATAATACTATAATATTACATATTATGCCTCACTTGTGTACGTTTTTCTGTGTTCCGCGTTCGTGCATTAATACTGGGTGATAATTTAACTGATAGGCCTGTTTTACAAAAAGCTTTTTTGAAGTTTTAATAACATGGTAAGGAAAAAAATGTCCGTAGAATATAAGAATACCACTGTATCAAGGCCCGAACTGGAAATGCGCGTTAACAAAGACTAAAGACGTCAGCGTCAAACTCAAACTAACCAAGCCTAATGGCTAACTCAGGAGACACCATTACCTCTTACGTCATTTGTCGATACACGCGCCCTCTACAACTTCACTATCCAGATATTGCATTTGAATATCTCAGATCTTAAAAATCTAATATCCAAAGATGCTGTCCGGCAATATCTCATATATTGAACAAAAATTTTCAGATCATACGCGCCAATATCTAGATATTGCGAATCACTATCCTCATTTTCATTATCTACTTTCGAATATCTAGTTTTCTCCGTGCTGAGAAGGGCTTTCAACTCCAGTGGAGGAACAGACGTTATTGAAGAATGAACAAACAATGGAAAAACAAGTGAATAGTGTTGAAACAGTTGGGAATGACGAATTAGATTTAGAGCTTCTAAAATCAGTGCTTGCATTCGAAAATGGGACGGAAAAAAGTAGCAGCTCAACGTTCTTGAAAAAAAAAGATACCATTTTTGTCCTGGCTTTAATTATAGAAGAATCAAATTTTCGACGTGTTTTGTCCTAAACTGTAGAAAACAATTTTGGGGTGTACTCATGAACATTTTTAGAAGAAGGCTTGAATAGGAATATACTTACTTGCAGATGGGTGTAAGTAATGATAATGGGCAGCCCGGCGAGCAGCATTGCGAAGATTGGTAACTAGCATATGTTCTTTCATAGCCATTTACGCACAGCGAATCAAGAGCGGTATAATAATCGTTACCGCACAAAATATAACGTGGTCGATATGGAGTTGGTTGCGGCTGCTGGCTGTAAGCAAATTTTGCATGTTATTTGGTACGTACTCATAAACAGTTTTAGATGAAGGGTTAAGTAGTAAAATACTTACTTGCAGACAGTGTAGAGTTCAAGTTCTGCGCAACCTTGGTAGCAGCACTTTGAAGGAAGGGACTGTTCCTTGTTTAGATCATAGTTATTTCGGCACACCCTATCAAGAGCGGCATAAAGATCATAACCGCATAAAATTTGGCGTGGTTGAGTTGGTTAATAAGCTATTTGCTGGCTGTAAGCAAATTCTGCTTGCTGGAAGATTACAAGAGCCATAAGAACATAAGTCCAAAAATGGCATAACCTCGTTGGATTAGGAGATTTCACCTTGAATTCATTTTCTTCTTCAAGTTTTCAATATATAAATCAAATCCACATTAATAATATCAGTCGCTTTGCTTCGCTTTTTATAGCAAACTCGCTGCCAGATGACCGGCGAGGTAGGGATATGTTGATTGTTGATTATGGATAATCACAGAAAAATTTGTTCAGAAACGAAACCATCGTCCTCTTAAAGAGAACAGTGGTTGCAAAGGCTAGAAGATTATATATGAAGTTTGACGCAAGAGAATAATCTTTGCTGCACGGAGAAAAAAATCGCACTGTTATAGTAGGCTGAGCTCTCAATATTACAGCACGGAACTTCATGTGCGAAATTGGTATGAATTTCTACCAATATTGGCATCGGGTTAGACATTTTTAGCATTAAATGTCCCATACCATAAAAGAAACTTGCCTTACTACGGTTGTAAGAAAACCCATCCTCTTAGAGTATGAGTACTCTTGCAAAAGCGATGTTAGGCCACGCGTACCAGCGCTTGCTGTGATGCTAGGTTCGGAAGTAGGCAATGCGAAGTTCGAGCTATTTTCGCGAGGGATAACGGCTTTAAAAGCATTGAATGAAACTTGCGACAAAAGCATGACTAGTGTTCTTACTATTACAGGCATATTTTTTTCTCTATGTGTAAAAATATTTTCAAAATAAATGAAAATCCGCTTGACATTAAATATGAAAGAAAATTCCATTTGTCACAAAAGCCATCCTTTCGACACTATTTTCACTATGAAACAAGAATTTTTGGACGAATTGTTGACTTTTAAAGTCCAAGAGACAATTTTTCTACAAAATAGTTAAATATTCAACCCAAAATATAAATTCTTAACGAAAAAGTTAATGTTCTACTGAGTATTAATATTTTTTAATCAATATTTCAATTTTTAACTAAAAAGTTGAATTTTCTAACCTAATTTTCACTCAAATAGTTGAATTTTCAAATAAAAAAGATCAATTTTCAATTACAAATATCAATTTCCAATCAAAAATGGAATAATTACATTTTCAGGTAAAAAATGTGTAATAAGAAAATCGTCTTTTAATAAAATGGTTTAGTTTTCAACTGAAATGAAGAATCTGCAACGTTGTCTAATTGAACAAAAAAATACGAATTTTCAACAAAATAGTTAAATTATCAAACTAGGAGATGAATTTTTCTCTAAACAATATCAGTTTTCAACAAAAAACGGAATATAGACTTTCAGTAAACTAATCAGTCACTTCTGTTACTAGAAGATCAGCCATTCCAAGGAACTATTCGATTCAGTCAGAAAGATTAACTAACTCATGTGTTAAAACGATTATTTTTCCAATAAAAATGACAGATTTTTTCAGTCAAAGCATGCTTGATTAATTTAATCAATCAACTTGTAACGGATTCGAATTTAGAGTGAAATGTAAAAGGGAATTTTTTAAGTTATTCAATAAGTTTTTCAGATATAGGTATCGCATGTTTTCTTGTAAAATTGATATTTTCGCCAATTTTCAATGAATCGATCTGAAAATTTCGAAAAAATCTGCTTTCAATAGTGAGGAGCATATGTCTCACGGGAAGTTATTTCAACTCTAAAGTTCCCTCGATACTTTTTGTCCGAGAAATTGCAAAGACGGGGTTATCGATCTGTTTCAATTTGCAATTTAATATTATTATAGAAAAAAACGATTTTCAATTTTTTCTTATTCAGTTTCTAGACATCGCTAGGGTATATTTTGTGTGTACATCAAAGTTTCAAACAGTTCTAATAATATTTTACCCACTTACGACGATCTATTTCTTAAAAAATAATGTAATTTGAGGAATAAATATTTCCAGTTTTTCATGCTTATTATTAAAAATACTTATTTGATGGAAAAACAGTTTATTTTTTTAATGAATTATCTGTGAGGCTTATAATGTGAATATTTAGCTCGTACCGGAACAGTATATACCATCTGAATAAAATTGCAACGTGTTTAAATATTATACAATATAAGATAAATGGCTAATACCATTCATGCGATGTCATTGTTGCCTTCAGAATGAATATTCTAGTTTTAATTTGTGATGTAATACTTCCCGCACGTGTTCATCATTTATCAATATTAATTTATTAATATTAAATATAAAATTTGTCAAATTTTGAAGTCGTTTTTCGGACCGACAAAAAGCTTTGTAAAAAACTGGAATCCACGAAAATTGAATTTGGAACAATTAAAATTTGAAATAGTCTTTTGATAATTCAATTAAAAATGTTGTAAGCATTATGGCTTTCAGTTTGAAATTAAATAATTCAAAACTATTTGAAGTTAGACCGAACAACTTTATGCACATCCTTCTTTTTAAATCATCAATACAAAATTATTCAAGCCCAAAAGCTTCCACTTTGAAATTGTCCAATTTTGAAAAATTTATATTAAAATTATTCATTTTTGACTGCTTCCAGTTTCAAATTACCGTATTGTGTTGCTCAAGGCATTTCTGTGATTTTTGTCTTTATTTCAAAACCTACACTAATTCTGGGTCCTTTCTATAAGGTGTTTCAATCATAAGTCTTGATATTTGAAATTGCTAAATTCTGAATGCTTTCAATTTCTTATTCGAATCTCTGGCTGTTTCAAGGTCAAAATCTCTCACTTTGAAATTTTACAGTTTGAATAATTCAAAAGTAAAACCAAACAATTTTATATATTCATCTTCTAAATTCGCAATCAAGAATGAATCATGTTCAAAATATTTCAATTTAAACTTTAAAGCTATGTTATCACGCTGCTTTGTACAATTATGTGATTGTTACATTTAATTCAAAAATTACACTTACTTTTTGTCTTTCAGGATGAAAATTCTAACTTCATTCTACTGAACGTGTGTCTGAACCATTTCATTGGAAAAACGTTTATGCTTCCCGCAAAATTAAAGTAAATAAGTGTACTTAAACTTGATAAATAATTTTGGATGCCAAACGATTCTATGGAATAAAATAGCAGAGATTTAAGATATCTTAAACGAGTATTCTACGAGTATTCATGATGAACAAATTAGTACATAGAAATATTTAAAGTTTTTTTTCGAAAATGTAGTAGTATAAAATATTTTTCCAGCTTTTTTTTAAGTAAAATATATACTTGAACAAATACATATTATTTAAATAATTGTAAAATTATTTAAACAAATTATTTGATTGTTATCATTGATTATATAACTCATAAATTCTAGAAAATACGTTTATTTCGTGAGTTAAGTGAAAAAAATATATTTAAACAAATTAAAATTGTTTAAATAATTAGATATTATTCAACAAATTCCTTGGTATTCTCACTGACTTAAATTAAGAGGGTCTTATTTTTTAAATCTCCTAACAAATATATTTTTTCGAAAATTTTCTGATCCAACTGAAAATGACATATAATTGATTCTAAAAATGTTCAGTCCTAACGATCTGATTGAAATTTGAGCTACTTTCATAAAAATTAATTTTTTTGGTTGAAGACTCATTATTCTGGTTGAATATGCATATTTTGTGGTTGAAAATTGAACTGCTTTGTTGAGAATGTCAGCTTTCTGCCTGAGAAATTCAACAATTTGGAAAAAATCAACTCTTTTGTTGAAAGTTTATATTTTCGCATAAACATGAAATTATTTTTATGCAAATTCATCTATTGGGAAGAAAATTGAATTATTTTGTAGAAAGTAAACTTTTTTGTAGAAAAATTATATTTTCGGGTTGAAAAGTCAACTGTTTTGTAGATAATTTGCCTTTTCCGCTTTCAAGTTCAATAACTTTGTTGAAAATTCATCTTTTTTGGTAAAAAATTAATGTCCCCTGTGCGAAGAATTAATTTTGTTGTCTGAAAATTTTACTTAACCATTTTCGGTTATAAAGCGCATATCAGGATAAGCATGTGTGTGCTGTCCCTGGCCCGATCAGGTCCATATTTTCACCATAAGATGACATCAATCGGTATTGAAGAACACTGGTGTATTATTTCCCAGGAATAATTTTTATGGGAGTTATGGGGGTTAGAAGGATAATCGAAAAAGTCGTTTTTTTAGAACGTCTTGACCGATTTTTATGAGCAAAAAATATGTTATCGGACTCAATATTAGGATGCTGGAGAAAATTTTTAAACTCTTTTCACAAACATAATCTAAAAAAAAAAATTTTTGAAATTTTTTTTCTGGGTTTTTTCCGAGTACCACTTTCATCATTCACCAAAAAAATCTTCAATTCATATCCTGAAACATATTTTATCTCCAAGAGGATCGACGAAGTAGTGCATAGATAGAAAAATAAAAACCGTGAGTGCACCGTACACTGTGGATGCTGTACATTGTGAAATGGGTATGTAGAGCAACGACTATCACAAAACAAAAAAATTTGGGTGCTTTCGAATTTAGCTGACACCCAGTTAAGAGTTCCACATTTCATAATCTGTATGATAAATGTACTAAAATAGATCCGTTGTCTGTTTGAACGTCTGTAGTCAGCCTACAATAATTGTACTTCTCAGGGCCCACCATGTGCAGGTTACAGTACGAGTACAGTACTACTGGTACAGAGAGAGATCTCAATGACTTCCTCCCTGACCGAGTTACGGAAAGTCGGGGTGTTCATCGTGTTAAGAATATCTAAATCAGTGGTGATTAGGTATTCGTGCATATCATTGCCTCTTGAGTTGATGTCCGTGCTGCCCCACAAAGTGTGTTGGGAATTAGCATCGCATCACAGCAGAAGAGGAATACCTCTTACCTTGCAATATTCCACCAGTGTACATACCTCCACTGGTCGATTGATATCGCTGTCATAAGGATAATAAGCCGATCCCAGAACTAGCCTTTCTATTTGAGATCCGTAGCTATCATCATCAGGAGTCTCGAACATAACTCAAGCAGCGAGACAGCGTTAACTTCCTTCGCCAGTATGCAGCTCCTTAGTTTGGAGTCCCTCTAACAAAACCCCCCCCCCCCCCCCCTAATCACCTTATGGTATCTTGAACTAACCAACGTTCTGGAATAAGTGAGATACCTGTGTGCCTCGCAGCCGTGCCCCTCTGTAGAACTGCAGATACGCTTTTTCTGTGATACAAGTTAATTTGGGTAATGGTTAGACCAGAAGAAGTCATGTAGGTCCTTTTTGGGGGACTGATTGGCCTCTCTCGTTACCATAGCCTCGATCAGAGGGACCGTCGATCCCTCAGATCCCGAGGGAGCTGGGGGCACAGCCGCCACCTGAATCTGGCTTGCTGGAGAGACAGTTGGGGAGGAAAGGGTTATGGAATGGAATGGAAACTTCTAATGTATCCCCTAAGGGTTTACATTTTTCTTGTATCTCTTCCCTATTCCTTTACACACACCCCCACGCACTTTCTTGGTGGTGGGAGGGGGACCTACAGTTTAAGGTGGGTTCTCTCAGGAGATGAACAACTTCCTTGCTAGGCAAGTGTTCACCGCATGGGCCACCGTGGCTCTTCCAGAGTGCGAGGCAGGAATCGAACCCACAAGCCGACGGAGTGGGTTCAAAGCCTACGCTTTAACCCCCACGACCCCTCTTGGAGGGGTGTCCTCTGAGTCCCTACCTCTCTTCTGGGCCTCAGTGCTGGATGTCGGCCTTGTAGCTGCCGACGTTCCATCTTCCACAGCTGCTCTACTAGCCTGCTGCACTCGCCTCTTCATTCTCCTTTTCAGGGAACCGTTGATGCGTTTCTTCTTTTTGGGGGACTGATTCGCCTCTCTCGGAGGAAAGGGTTATGTTAGACCCATTAAGTCACAACCCTTCTCCCTCCACCGCCACCTCACTTTCTCCTCTTTTTCCATTATTGATGTCAGGGGTGTTCATTCTGATCGCACGAGAAGCTAGGGAAACGAAGGTCCACCCCTGCAGAGCCCCGCATGCAGGGAAAAACTAATTACTCGGGGAGGTTGTCTGGTATCCCCGAGAGGCCGTTAGGACTCTTTCGTAAGCCCTAGGTGCCAAAGCGCCACGAACACGATCACTCCACACACAAGGCTTAGGGGGCTAGTCCCGTTGAGTGAGACACTAAATGTTCAAATATCCGCTGACAGACCACTATAACAAACGGAGGGCTGTTTCTTGGCCTCGACCCAGGGATCAAGAAGGCTCGTGTTCATAGGGATCCTTTCATTCATATCCATACGCATTAGGGTGTTTAAAAAAAATCGACTATTTTTTTCGAAACTCCCACATAAAAACTTCCGGAATGTTGTAAAAAGACGCCTGTGAAAAGTAGAGCTCTTAATATTAATATTCAGAGGTCGCTCATCGCGAATTTCTATTGCCCATTTAAATAGCATGTGAATTTTTTTTTTAAATTTGCAGTTATGTAACTCTTGAACGGCTCAATGAATTGCTAAGACAATAAGATATTTTTACAGGGAATTCGACGCTATACGAAGAAGTTCTCTTAAATTTTTTCATAAATTCACTCATTCAAAAGATATTCAAGGTTAAAGTTGGTCACATAATCAATTTATCATTCTTTTCCTTCATTTTTGGCAAAAATTTGAAATTGATCACTAATTATCTTAGTTATTTCTTCGGAAATCTTATGGTTTGAAATGTTCCCTAAAAAACAGTAATCTAACTCAAATCATCACATTATCAAGTTGAACATTGTTTAAAAATTTGTCTTTTATTGTTCTGTTTTCAATAAGAAATAACTTTTAAATCATTAAACTTGATAATATGATGATTTGAGTCGGTTTATTGTTTTTCAGAGAAAATTTTAAACTATAAAATTTCCGAGAGAACTATTATGATAATTACTGATAAATTTCAAATTTTTGCCAAAAATGAAGAAAAAAACGATAAATTTATCAAGTGTTCAAATTTAACCTTAAATAACTTTTGAAGGGGTAAATTTATGAAAAAATCATAAGAAATCATAAATGGGAAATGGAAATTCGAGATGAGCGACCTTTAAATATTAACATTAAGAGCTCTACTTTTCACAGGCGTCTTGTTACACCTTTCCGGAAGTTTTTATGTGGGCATTTCGAAAAAAAAGTCGATTTTTTAGAACCACTGGAACAGTTGGTGTCGAAACAAATCCTGCGACGCTGAGAAGGGCTTTCAACTCCAGCGGAGGAACAGACGTTGTTGAAGAATGAAGAAACAACGAAAAAACAAGTGAATATTGCTGAAACAGTTGGGAATGACGGCGCAAATGCTGCGACTCTACGAATTCTCAGAAGGTAACGCTCAGCGTATGGAGACTATGCAAGGTGCTTGCCTAACAATCAGACTGTCGAAATTTTCAAGTACGTCTCCAGATTTTGAAGTTTTCAACGTTATTTTTGTTGATACTCGTTGCTCTACACACCCATTTCGCAATGTTCAACAACCAGTGTAGGGTGCACTGACGGGTTTCATTCTTTCTGACTATGCACTACCTCTTCAATCCTTTTTGGGTTCAAATATGTTTCAGGACATGAATTGAAGATTTTTTTGCTGAGAGAATATTGGGCAGCGTCACGTCAATTACGAAAGGGGCGGGGAGTCGGAAATAACCGAAAATTGGTGACATATGTCTTTTTGACACGTCGACTAAAATTTCTTCCTCTGACAAATTATCATTTTTCAGAAAATAAATTGCTTACACCATTTTTCAACCAGTTCCTTCGATTCTTTAAAGTCTTTCATTCTGTATGAAATGAATAAATTATTGACAGGTTAGGCTTCAGCATGCAAATAATTTTTTTGCTTTTATGAATTAATTTTTTATAATAACAATCTTGGATCATTTTTTCATGAATTTATACACAATATCTTACGATAAATTATCTGAGAGGTTTACGTAGAATGTGAATATTCACCTCGTACATATATATCATTCATATGATGTCATTAGTATCTTTGAAATGAATTTCCCTGTTTTAATTTGCGATGTAAAACTTTCTCCACGTGTTTGTCATTTATCAATACTATGACTGAAAGTTTTTCTATTCAACTGGCAGTGATTTCCCGTAAAAAAAAAATTTTTGTTAAAATTTGAAGTCACTTTTCGGACATGAATTTTTTACTTCATTTTACTTGCGACTTCGCCTTTCTATTTGAAACGTTTTCAGTTCAAAATTGTTTAATTTCAAACGTATTCAATTTAAAATGATTGAATTTTGGCCGGTTCAAACTTCCATTTTAAACAATTTAAATTTGAAGTAGTCTTTTGATAATTCAATAAAACATTTTGTAAGTATTATTAGTATTACTCAAGTCCAAAAGCTTTCAATTCAAAGTTGTCTAAGTTTTAAGAATTGATGTTGAAAGTGACAGAAGTCCATGTTCGGAAGAAATTTTTGTTACAAGGTTCAGTGAGAAATGTTCTAAAAACACCACGAGAGGGGTCCGTACCTCTCGCTAGTGTGGGGATCTTAATGTCATGGCTACAATGATCATGATATATATTGTAATAATATAAATAATAATCTTGATTTTTCATCATCAAGTTGGTATTAAGATTAAGGGCCCACTAAAAAACACCACCCCTTCTCCTTGGCAGGGATCCCCCGGAACCGCTTCTCCATAACTACAGGGGGTGCCGTTTTTTTCACTGCAGAAGTCCCTACTGGTTTTCTGGTTTTTGTGCTGGATGTTCTGCACGTTCGCAATCTCCTTTATGTCTCAACCAAGATGTACGCATCGTCCTCAGTAGTGCGGTGATACCTTTGCCAGGTCGCCACTTTTACTTTTACGTTCGTCATTATAAGTCGAACCTCTCAGGCAGGGCCGCATTTAGTACAGGGGCCAGCGGGGCCATGACCATGCACACGCTTCTTCATCGGCTCCTACTTCGATGACCATTTTTTTTTTTTTAGTAGCCAGTTCTCACCAAGAGCTGTTCTGACGGCAGTGCACAGCATTGGTCTGCCATCCGCTGCAGGCCCGATCTCTACAAGGACCTCTCCGTTCCTTGTTTCCCTGACACCCCCGATTTGAGGTCGTGTAGGATCTCAGCGTAACTCGAGCCCTCAGCCAGTCTGATTAAAACCGCCTCTGGCCATGGCCCTAGGGCCCCCACCAATGCGGAAACAATTGAAAATTTTTCAAGCAAACGCTTCTCCATCGGCTCCTACTTCAATGACCTTTTTTTTCTAAGAAGCCAGTCCGTGGTCACCGCCCTGGGGCCACCACAACCCTAAATGCGGCCCTGCTGTCAGGTGAAAATTGTCCTTATCCCCATCAGCCTTCCCTTCTCACAAGTGCTGTTCTGATGGCAGCGGACAGCATTGATCTGCCAATCGCTGCAGGCCCGATCTCTACAGGGACCTCTCCGTTCCTTGTTTCCCTGACACCCCTGATTTGAGGTCGTGTAGGACCTCAGCGTAACTCGAGCCCCCAAACAGTCTGATTAAAATCTCCCCTGGTCAAGCTCGCCTCGGCTTCTTCTTCTTCTTCTTCACTGCTTTGGGTACAGATGTAGGCACACCTCTTGCATCCTTTGTGGAAGTTGAGGACGTCGCTGCAGCCGCACGGATCCTCAGCTTCTTCTGCTTTGGTATCAAGGTGCTCGCCTCTTCGAGGCTTAGTGTGGGCTGCCTCACACTCTTCTCATAATATGTTAATGGAGTTTCCACAGCGTGTTCTTCTGTCTACATTCCCCTGCCTAGCAGGTTTTTTTCTGCCCCGGATATTTGATTCCCTCGGCACCATCCATATCTTGGAGGCGTTTCCCTATCCCCAAATTTGGAAGGCGCCTGATGGGGAGCAGCAACCCCACACGCGGTTCGCATGACATGACGATGATTATAATGATGATGACAACCCGAGTCGAAATTTAGGCCCTAATTTGAACCTATAACTCCTACCTTAGTAGGCTCTGGAGCATCAAAGAAGGTTCAAAATAAGCAGCGATTTCAATTCAATTTAGACCTTACTTTGACGCTAAAAATGTCCGAAATCGGCCGTTTCTCCACGCTTAGCGTCAAAGTAAAGTCTAAATTAGAACCTACATTGGTGCTCCAGGCCCTACCTTGGTGCTCCAGCCCCTACACCGGCTATAATAATAATAAAAATAATAATAGCGTAATTTCGGTAATGGTTATAGATTTTTATTTTGGGTCCCCTTCTCTACAGAAATACTTTCACCATCAACTGTACCTAAGGAACTTAATATTGAAAGAAAACTCATGAAGTGTACAATTCTTTGTTTGTAGTGTTTCTTATAATATAATTTGAAAACTTACTTGTCAAATATCGTTGACGTTCACTTTAGTTTAGTGGAAAGATTCCTCAAGAGGATGAAACCGATTTGCGTTGAAATTACAGAATAGTCTGACAATTTTTTATTTAATTTTTATGTCCGTAACCTCCAAATTTGGTTCTCTTCCGTAAGTCGAAATTCTGATTTATATTCTTTTCTGACAACTTGGGAGGATAGCATTCGATACCTTAAGGCTCAAATGGAAACTTTAGTATTGGTTTTGTAAGAAAATTAACATTTTTAGAAAGAATCCTTTCATTTTTGCTTACAGATACTTTGTATTACTGCTAGTCTCGAGAAAAAAACCGACTCACATAGTCGCACACCAATTCAGTGTTAAAAATCTTAATCTGCAAATGACACATACGCAATTCACGGAGTCGCCTTTTCAATGGGTTCTTATTTCCTGGGTGTTGCTGCTAAATATTGAAAGTAGGGCCTTTGGGTTCAAACGGAGTCAAAGAAGGCTCTAATGTTTCATTCTCTAGGAGTAAAACCCTCAAAGTAGGGGCTGTAGTTTTAAATAGTGTCAATGCAGGTTCTAATGAAGAGCTGCAGGTTCAAAGTAGGGCCTAAATTTCGAGCCAGCTTGAATATCTAGTGTCAAAATTTGACGGTCAGCTTCACTCTCCTCGAGAGTAATTGACGATTCTGGAGTTCAAACCTGATTATCTCAGGAATTTCAGCTTGATATAATATCAAAGAAACAACTTTATCATCTGCTTTCCTCCTACCTAAATATATATTCATAAGAGTGACAGAGACGAGAGATGAAAATCTAAATTAATAAATGAATCCGGAAAAACATGAAACTTGATATATAATCCATCAATTTTGAAAGCATCTTCATTATTTTTGAAGAGTAGGATGCCTGAGACATGACACTGAATTAAAAAATTTTTAACACTGGAAAATTTATATAACAATGTGAGTGCGTATTACAAATCTCGCAACTCTTGTTCCTTTATTAAAGAATCACGAAACTTGAGCCCGTTTTCGATCGAAAATTTTGAGAATACGCACTGAGTAATGAGTGACGCCTTTGTCCTTAATCCCTCGGAAGTATCGAATTTTACGTTTAAAAACAGAACGAAAACCACTTATCCCTTTCTCCAACATGTTCTGCACATTTTATTAACTCTCCACCCATGTTTGAAGTATCAACAAGTGGTTGAAACTAATTAAAAATATTAGAGATTGATCAGCAACCTGGACCTCGATTTGACTATACTGATGGTAAACTAAATCAGCTGTCAATATTGAAACAGACTATAAAATTATGGTCTGCCTGACTATAAAGAAAAAATTATATATAATTATTTTGAAAAAGTCCTTGTTCCAGATCTGAATGATAATTTTCTTCGGTTAGATAAGAACGTAGTACTGGTTTCTTTTTAAGATATATAAAATATTTACACGGAATACATCTATATATTTCAAACATGTTTATTTTTAGTACAGTCGTCGGGTACGAAACCACCATTTATTGTTTCTGCCCCAAAATTGTATCAAAATTGACAGTAGGTGATTTTAGTACCCCTAGTCAGAAGGAAACAGTACCATCTCGCAGAGTAACTGTCCCACTACCATGGTTAATTTTTTTTTGCATAGAAATGGTACATTAGAGTTAGATTGACACTTTATTTTTTATTTTGTTAAAAACTCCACCATCCATGTTAACTGGGTATACATGTCACTTTCGGGGGATTGCCTTGCCGAAGAAGTGTAATCCTTAGAGGACTGCAACCCTCTGTGATCTGCAAATACAAAAAATTTGTGAATTTCATTCAAATCTCATTTTTGGATATCGAATTGACAAAAAGTTAACATTTTTCAAAATCTCTGCAACATAATATGTAGACTAACTCAGTAAAAGTAGAATGATTCACTAATTTAGATATAGAGCTTCAAAAATGAGTGCTTGCATTCGAAAATAGGACGGAAAAAAGTAGCCGCTCAACGTTCTTACAAAAAAAAAGGAAAATTCCATTTTTGTCTTGGCTTTATTTATAGAAGAATCAAATTTTCGACGTGTTTTGTCCAAAACTGTAGAAAAAAATGTTGAGGTGTACTCATGAACATTTTTAGAAGAAGGCTTGAATAGGAATATACTTACTTGCAGATGGGTATAAGTAATGATAATGGGCAGCCCGGCGAGCAGCATTTTGCAGATTGGTAACTAGCATATGTTCTTTCATAGCCATTTACGCACAGCGAATCAAGAGCGGTATAATAATCGTTACCGCACAAAACATAACGTGGTCGATATGGAGTAGGTTGCGGCTGCTGGCTGTAAGCAAATTTTGCATGTTATTTGGTATGTGCTTATAAACAGTGTTAGAAGAAGTGTTAAATAGGAAGATACTTACCCGCAGAACAGTGAAAGTGCCAGAAACGTGCATCCTTCCCAGCAGCAATCATAAGCTTGAGTAGGATTCTTGTTTAGATCATAGCCATTGTCCAGGCACACCGAAGCAGTAGCTCTATGAAGATCGTCACCGCATAATATATAACTTGTTTCAGTTGTATAAGGCTGACTGTAAGCAATTTCTGCGAGTTGGAAGATTACAAGAGCCATAAGAACATACGTCCAGAAATGCCATAACCTCGTTGGAGTAGTAGATTTCATCCTGCATTCGCGTTCTTCTTCAAAGTTTCGATGTATAATTCAAATCCACATTGACAATATCAGTCGGTTTGCTTCGCTTTTTATAGCAACCTCGCTGCCAGATGACCGGCGAGGTAGGGATATGTTGATTGTTGATAATGGACAATTACAAAAAAATTTGTCCTGAAACAAGATTATCCTCTTGAGGAGGAACATGCGCAACTTTGAAGTCATGTGAGCTTTTGTGATAATATACATAAATAGACTGATATAAAATACATAAGTATTATCGAAAAATTCTTTAGTTTAATGAGATTGAAATATGAGCAAAATTTTTTAAATCAATTGCAAAATGATTGAAGAATTTACAAACTAAAATTAAAAAATGCAGTCCTACCTATTTTAAACACTCCTATTAATACCATTTAATACGTAAGTTGTTGTAGTGATATAGATAGAGCTTCTTAATAACAAATAGTTTATATTTTTGTTCGAAAACATAATATTATGAGTTATTTTGTCGATTGTAAAATTCCAAAGAAACGTGGCAACGTTGCGGAATATATACAGCATCTTGTTTTTCATAGTAATCAGCTGTAGTATTTGAAACGCGTAAAACATGGCATCTGAACGATTCCGTGAAAAAGGCCGGTTCGCGACAAAACGAAAGCTGGAGTGGAAAGAGCATATTCGGGAAGCAAATAAGAGGAGAAAAATTGCTGTCAATGAGTTTGAATATGAAAACATTGAAAAACTACAAGGTCGCCGAATAGTTGAGCTCTACATGCTGGCAAAAGAGATGTGGTGTGCATCATGTGACCATCACTTACCATAATTCTGAGTATTGATTTTGTTATAAATTTCAAATCCAAAATTCAACAAAATCTCCTACTTTGCTCCAAAATTATATTTGCAGAATTTGTATAGATATTGGTTTTGTCATAATATTGAAAATTGAAAATTTAAGTCCTATTTTTGTTATAAATTGCAAATTCAAAATTTAAAGAAAATCCCACTTTATTCCAAAATTATATTTACAGAATTTTTATAAGCATTGGTTTCGTTATAAATTTAAAATTCAAAATTTTTTAAAATCTCACTTCATTCCAAAATTATATTTACAGAATTTTTTATAAAGTATTGTTTTTGTCATCAATTTCTAAATATTCCGACTTCATTCCGAATTTATATCTACAGGATTTTCATACGTGTTGGTTTTGTTACAAATTTCAAATAAAAAATATAAGTATTGTGTTTTTTTTTTTAATTCAAAGTTTGAAAGAAATCGTATTTATTTGGAATTTTTATACGTACTAATATATATTTTATGAATTCCGAATTGATATACTCATAGAGACACTTTTAAATATTATGTATTTATATCATGAATTTAAAATTTAAAAGAGTTGCGAATGTTTATTTATTATGATTTGTTTTCTGTGATTTGTAATTCCGACAATTCAAATTTGAATTACTTCCCGCCAATTTAATTGGCAGCCCTGTTGGAACTTCGAAACGTCTGCTATGGTCTGCTGAAAAGCAAACGCAGGCTATAGCGTTGCCACGTTCCATTCATTTTTTTGTTGACTTGTTTTTTATTCAACTTCAATATTATTTTATAAATATTAAACAGTGGTAAGATCCCAGTTTTTTATTTTTGCTGGAAGTAAGAAGATTGATTCTTCAATTTGATCACTTTTGTGATTAAATATCTTAGATTTTCGAAAATAAATCTCCGATTTATATGATTCTGATAGGTTAGGTGCATAACGCACAATGTTTATTTAAAAGCTTATATTTCCAAAAAAACGTGGTAAAAAATTCTTATATTTTGCCTAATGACGTGGAATTAATATAGGTTCAACATACTAAAAGGGCATTGAAGAATCTTGGATCCTACTCATCGCATGTTCCTCCTTAAAGAGAACAATGTTTGGAGAGGCTACAAGATTAGATGAAAATTGACGCAAAAGAATAATCTTTGCTGTAAAAAGATTCTTTTAAAAACAATTAAAAATCCGCTTGACCTTAAATTTAAAAGGGGAATATTCAACCCAAAAATATAAATTCTCAACAAAAAGGTAATTTTCTACTGAATATTAATATTTTTAAATCTATAGTTAAATTTATAACCAAAAAGTTGAATTTCCTACCCGAATAATTGACTTATAACGCAAAAATGTACATTTTCAACAAAAAGATTCATTTTCAACCAAACAGATTAATTTTCTACCAAGTTTTAGAATTTTCAACCAGAGAGAGAAATTTTCAACCAGGAACGTGAATTTTTAACAAAACAGTTCAACTTTTACCCAAATAGTTGAATTTCCAAATGAAAGTGATCAATTTTCAACCAAAAACTGAAGTTACATTTTCAGTTCAAAAAATTAATTTTCGATACAGAAAAATTCAACACAATAGTTGAATATTCAACCAAATAGTATAATTTTCAACTAGAAAAGATCAATTTTTAATTACAAATATCAATTTCCAACCAAATATGGAATCATAAAATTTTCAGGAATGGAGACATTTTTCGAAAAAACAAAAAAAATGTCACAAAACGACTTTCATTAAACTTATCACTCACTTATATCACTGGAAGATCAGTCATTTCAAGGGACTATTCGACTCAGTCAGAAATATTAACTGATTCATCTGTTGAAACGATTGTTTTTTCAATAGAAATAACAACTTTTTCAGTCAAAGCATACTTGATTAATTTAATCAATCAACATTTTTCTATTTTTTTTCTTGTTAATTAATGTTTTAGCTATCATTGAAAAATCTGCAAGCAGCTCAATGTTTGCTACTGATAAAAATAGAGTGAAAACAGTGAAGAAAACCTCAAGAGAATAGAAAAAAGATAAACAGAATTTAAAAATAATCATTTTTGAGTTTATCTATTCTTAATTCTTTAATCTTTTCTTGATTTTTTTCTACTTTATTTTTATCTGGAATTTTTTTCAAGGTATTCAATAAGTTTTTCAGATACAGGTAGAAAAAGATCTATGAAATGTTTACAAATTTTATTACTAATGCATGCCAATTTTTTTAACGAGTTCGACCAGTGAAACGTTCTCAAGTATTTAAACGAAATTGAAATTGCTGAAATTTTGAATGACTGAGTCAACCACTCTAGGATAGGGCTAAACGTATGTCATAAATTGGAGAATCGTCTCAGAAACTTTGAGTGATACATGTTTAAAAAGTAGAAAGAGTTGTAGAAAGTACAAAATATTTTCAATGAAAATGTAAAGACCAGAGGAATAGAGTTCTTGAAACACTAATACACTAATGCTTCGAAGCCAGTCAATGAAACTTTCGATGACTCGTAACGAGTTTTTAGAAAACAGTGTAGCCAAGTTAAAAAAATATATATTTCGCCGTTATATTTACTATATTGTTATTCACATAGACTCACGCTTGAGTTATATTTATTTTTACAGATACACACGAACCTATGAAAAATCGAAACAAATTTTGCGGCGGGATTCGAACTACCTGACACCTATGTCTATGACGCATCGAACGCAACTCATCCCTAACAACTAGACCCCACGGCTAACTTAACACATTGAATACTTTGCACAAATCCCAGTGAAGAGCCAAATTTAAATCCGCGCTCATTGGTTCATTGCCGGTGACCGCGACTCCATTCAGACTTATCCATACAGCAGTTCACGTGAGCGTCACTACGTGTTAACACAAGCATTCAATTTGACTGTACATTGTGAACATATAGATATATAGAAGACAGTCAACGAATTCTTCGACAACTTGTAAATCAGTTATTCGTTTCTGTGCTAGAGTTATTGTATTTCAAATCTTTTGGAATCTGGAGGACTTTTTATGAAAAATTAAATGCTTGTCTAGAACTTTGTCAAAATCTGCTGAATACAAATTCGAAAACCGATGTTCCTAGATTGTGTTCCAATAATTCGATGACTTTTTTTCACTTTTTCCATCAAGTCTGCGGTTCTTCAATCAAAATTATACGATATTCTAAAAAAAAGGGGGCCTATCCTAGAATGGTTGACTAGTCAAGTAAAGTTTCGACAACTTATTTTTCCCGTGTGGTTGAAAATTGAACTAATTTGTAGAAAATGTCAGCTTTTTGGCTGGAAAATTCAACAATTTGGTAAAAAATCCACTCTCTTGTTGAAAGTTGAAAGTACCGCTTTCATCTTGATATGGGTATGTAGAGCAACGACTACAGAACTAGCCGTCCTATTCCTTTGAGATCCGTAGCTATCATCATCAGGTCTCTCGATCATAGCTCAAGCAGCGGGACAGCGTTAACTTTCTTCGCCAGTATGTAGGCCCTTGGTTTGGAGTTCCTCTAACGAAAAAGACCAGCCCCGCCTAATCGCCTTATGGTATCTCGAACTAACCAACGTTCTTGGATAAGTGAGATACCTGTGTGCCTCGCAGCCATGCCCCTCTGCAAAACTGCAGAGACGGTTTTCCTGTGATGCAAGTTAATTTGGGTAATGGTTAGACCAGAAGAAGTCATTCAGTTCTGCTCTTGATCTTTCTGTGTCTCAAAAGACTCCTCCTGTCCCTGGCCGGCAGTCCTAAGGTTGACCTGTTCAATGTGACAGAAGGGCTTATTATTAAGTGCCGTAAGAGCCCTCGTTTGAGACTCAGGACTCTGCACAACTAGGAGATGCCTGGTGCCTCCTACTGTGTCCCCTCCCTGAGACCTATCGTGCCATGACCATTTGCCAGGACGCTGTCTTAAGTGAGGGGTTGAATACCTCTAGCCGCCGGAGTACTTCAGACGGGTTTTCCTGTTCACACGGAAACCACGCCGTAGTTGTTGCCATCTTCTGGAGCAATTTAACCCCACCCAACTTAAGACCTGCACCTTCCCACGGCTTCGAGGAGCCAAGCTTTAGTCGCTAGGTCAGCTGCCACAAATACGAAGACTCCTCCCCTGCAGAAGGAGCTCTCGAATTTTGGCCATTGATCTAGGGACACTCTAGTGAGCGCCCTCCAGTTAGCCTCCCTGAAGTTCTTATACTGCTACATAGTGAGCATCGAGTCTGGGTATTTTGTGTCGGCCACCACCGTCGTCAGGGGGTTAGTACTCTGAGCGGCAGTCAGTCCAGCTCCCGACGACCCTGTTCGTCGGCTGCTGGGCTGCCTTGTCCCTCTTCAAAGGCTCAGCCACTCTTGGAGGGGTGACCTCTGAGTCCCTACCTCTCTTCTGGGCCTCAGTGCTGGATGTCGGCCTTGATGCTGCCTACGTTCCATCTTCCGCAGCTGCTCTACTAGCCTGCTGCGCTTGCCTCTCGATTCTCCTTTTCAGGGAACCGGTGATGCGTTTCTTCTTTTTGGGAACTGATTCGCCTCTCTCGTTACCATAGCCTCGTTCAGAGGGACCGTCGATCCCTCAGCTCCCGAGGGAGCTGGGGGTACAGCCGCCACCTGAATCTGGCTTACAGGTGAGACAGCTGGGGAGGAAAGGGTCATGTTAGACCCGTGAAGTCCCAACTACTCTCTCTCCTCCGCCACCTCCCTTCCTCCTCCTTTTCCATTTTTGATGTAAGGCGTGTTCATTCTGATCACACGAGAAGCTAGGGAAATAAAGGTCCGCCCCTGCAGAGCCCCGCTTGCAAGGAAAAAGTAATTACTCGGGGAGGTTGTCTGGTGTCCCCAAGAGGCCGTTAGGACGCCTTCGTAAGCCCTAGGTGCCAAAGTGCCACGATCACGATCACTCCTCACCCATGGCTTAGGGGTTAGTCACATTGAGTGAGACACTAAATGTTCAAATATCCGATGGCAGACTACCATAACAAACGGAGGGCTGTTTCTTGGTCGCTATATGGGCCGCAGGTTTTTCCTGTCCCGATTTCAAAGCTGTAAATCGTTCCGAGAGGGGCCTCGACCCAGGGACCAAGAAGGCTCGTGTCAGCTAGGCTCTTTCACTCTTCTACCGTACCGTAATCACGCATAGCAGGAGAGCCTATTCATAGGGATCCTCTCATGCATATCCATACGCATGCAGGCCGAGGTCCTTTTGACCCCCAATTCAATGTTGCTGAAACAGTTGGAGTGACCGAATAAATGAATGTCGCTAAAACAGTTGGTGTCGAAACAAATGCGGCGACACCACGATTTCTCAGAAGGTAATCAGCGTATGGAGACTATGCAAGGTACTTGCCTAACAATCAGACTGTCGAACTTTTCAAGTACATTTCCAGATTTTGAAGTATTCAACGTCATTTTTGGTGATACTCGTTGCTCTACACATCCGTTTCACAATGTTCAACACCCAGTGTAGGGTGCACTCACGGTTTTCATTCTTTCTAACTATGCTCTACCTCTTCGATCCTTTTTGGATTCCAATATGTTTTAGGACATGAAGTGAAGATTTTCTTGGTGAAAGATGAAAGTGGTACTCAGAATCTTTCTAACCCCCATAACTCCCATAAAAGTAATTTCTGGGAGATGTTACTTCAGGGTATTTCACTGCCGATTGATGCCATCTAATGATAAAAATATGGGCCTGATCGGGCAGGGGGCAGCACACACATGCTTATCCTGCTATGCCCTTTATACTTTGTAAGTTGAAAATTCAACTATTTGTAGAAAATAGAAATATTTTGATGAAAACTCGTCTTTTGACTCATAAAATTAATTAATTAATTTTGGTAGAAAATCTTGAAATTTTAGAAATTTAAAGTGTTCCACCTTGAATGCAATTTAGTATTTATATTAATTCTAATTAAAATATGTAACTAAAAATTGACAACGTAGTTTATGGATGATCCCATTATGAGTAGCAATATTAGTAACGAGTTTTATAATCAGCCCTCTTACCACTTACTTGTGAATTAAAAAATTGACGCATGTCTTTTTGTCATGTCGATGAAAATTTTTTCCGCTGTCCAATTATCATTTTTTCAGAAAATAAATTGCTTACACTATTTTTTCAACCAGTTCCTTCGATTCTTCAAAGTCTTTTATTCTGACTGAGGTGAATAAATTATTGACAGGTTAGGCTTGAGCATTGAGGTAATTTTTTTGCTTTTGTAAATTAGTTTTTTTCAATAACAGTCTTGGATCATTTTATCATGAATTTATACACAATATCCTATACGATACATTATCTGGGAGGTTTAGAATGTGAATATTCACCTCGTACAGAAACCGTACCATCCGAGTAAAATTGGAACGTGTTTAAAAATTATAAAATATAAGATAAAAAGCTAATATCATTCATGTGATGCCATTTGTATCTTTGAAATGAATTTGCCAGTATTAATTTGCGATGTAAGATTTTCTCCACGTGTTTATCATTCATCAATAGTATAGCTTTAAAAGTTTTTCTATTCACCTGGTACTGATTTCCCGTGAAAATAAAAAATGTTGTCAAAATTTGAAGTCACTTTTCGGACTGACAAAAAGCGTTGTGGAAAATTGAGATCTATGAAAAAGTAAAAATTATGATTAATATTATTGACACCAAGCAATATATTTATTCTGGTGATTTTACTTGCAGTTTTTTCACTTTATTTGAAACGTTTTCAGTTCAAAATTGTTTAATTTCAAACGCATTCAATTTAAAATTATTAAATTTTGGCCGATTCAAGCTTCCATTTTAAACAATTTAAATTTGAAGTAGTTTTTTGATAATTCAATTAGAAAATTTGTAAGCATTATGGTTTTCACTTTGAAATTGATTAATTCGAAGCGATTTAAATTCAGACCAAACAACGTTATTTGGATCCTTTTTCTCACTGACTGCTTTAAATTAAAAATTACCCAATTGCAATTGTGTGCAAAAATGCAATTCTGTGATTTTATCATTTATTTCAAAACATATACTAACTCTGAATCCTTTCCATCAGGAATTTCAATTTTAGGAGTCTTGATTTGAAATTGCCAAATTCGGAACGCTTTTTAATTTCTTATTCAACGTTCTGGCCGCTTCAAGCTTCAAATTGCTAAAACATTAAGACTCAATCTGAAATGGTACCATTTCGATCGATTTAAATTGAAAATCGTCTTTTGATATTCGAATATAAATCTTTTCAAGTGTTAAATTGGATGATTCACTTTGGAATTGTACAGTTTGAAATAGTTTAAAGGTAAAACCAAACAATCTTATATATATTCGTTTTTTAAATTGACAGTAAAAAATGATTCATGTTCAAAAGATTTCACTTTACAACTATGCGGTTATGCTGATAAGTGAAATTATGTGATTTTGTGATTCTTACATTTAATTTGAAACTTACACGCGCTTTTTGTCTTTTTGTATCAGGTTGAAAGTTTAATTTTATTCTACTGAACGTGTATCTCTTCCATTTTATTAGGAAAGCATTTATGCTTCCCGAGAAATTAAAGTAAATGAGTTTTCTTTATTTATTATACCATTAAGCCTTTTCCCTTCCGGGGTAGGCGTGACTTGTTCGGTTGGAAAGTAGTGAAATAGGTATATAGGTATGAGGTTGATCGGTATATGGGTATAGGGTGGATGGGTATGTAGGTGTTATGTATAGATGTTTTAGATTGATCTGGAGTTCTCGTGTTATTTATATAAATTACAGGTTCACTCCGCAACACTGCTCCGACCCAGGTTGCTGATCAATCTCTCTAGCGATCACCCCAAGTGAGGAGCCTCACAAAATTATTATGTATGGTTCCCCACCTGGGCCCATTAGTATCCAAGGTCTTTGTTTCAGGCATCATTCACTCTATTGTCACTCAGTTTATAAACTATTTGTCGCCACATATTTCTGTCCTGGCATACTACTCTAGCTTCATTCACGTCCATGCATTTTTTCATGCAGGCTCTTGTATTTCTATGGCTTCTTATGTCTCTTCGTATTAGTGTCTCATTCACAGATTCTAACCATTCTTTCGGCGGTCTACCTCTGGGCATTTTGCCATTTACTTTACCTTTATACACTTGCTTGGTCAGTCGTTCATCTTTCATTCTTTCAAGATGTCCGAACCACCTTAGCTGATTTCTTTCCCATATGTCAACTAGTGTCTCCCCTGTACCACATTCTTCGAGGATTGTCTCGTTTCGTACTTTGTCCATCAGTGTTTTCCCGCATATTATGCGCAGAGGTTTCATGCCGATCGCGTTGATTTTACTCCTGTCTTTTTCTTGACAGGTCCATGTTTCGCTACCGTATAGTACAGTCGGTACGAAAATAGAGTTATGTATGGCCATTTTAGCTTTTTTTGATATGTTTTTATTTGTGAGGATGGACCTTGCTCTACTGATAACCTGCTTACCCTTATTTATGCGCCTATCTAATTCCCTATCTATTTTTCCGTCGTTAGTGAATAGACTACCTAGATATACGTACTTGTTAACTTGTTCTAATTTCTCATCATTTAGAACTATGTTGCATATTGTTTTCTCACTTTTTCCCTCAAACACCATGACTTTCGTTTTATTCACGTTAATTTTGAGGTCCATGTTCTTCATGCTTGTATTAAGTTTATTTAACATTCTTTGCAAGTCTTCGACTGATTCTGCCATAACAATCTTGTCATCCGCGAAAGCCAACCCACCTACCTTGACGGTTTCGAGATCTACACCTTTTTCGTCGAAGAGGGCAGTTCTAAGACACTTATCCATGAATATGATAAAAAGCCACGAGGACATAACGCGTCCTTGTTTCACGCCTTGCATAATATCGAACCATTCACTCTTTTTCCCATTTACCCTTACACTCGCTTTACTACCTGTATATATTGTTTTTATTGCTTGTAGGAGCCCTCCATTCACTCCATACTCTTTAAGGACTTCCCAAAGTTTACTTCTATTTACCGTGTCGAATGCTTTTTCTAGATCGATAAATGCACAGAAGACTTTCTTTCCTACTCTCAAACTTTTTTCTGCGACCTGTCTTAGGCTAAATATCTGATCCGTACATGATCTTCCTGGCATAAATCCACTTTGGACTTCCCATATTTTCTCTTCTGTAATTTTCATTACCCTACGGATAAGTATTTTTGACTATATTTTACTTACGGTACTTAGTAGGCTGATACCTCTGTAATTACTGCAGTTGCTTTTATCTCCTTTTCTTTTGTATATTGGTACGATAATCGCTTTTCTCCAATCGTCTGGGACTTCTCCCGTCTCGATACATAAATTTATTAATTCGCACAACCTGTGAGGTATGTACTCGTCACCGTATTTAAGCATTTCAGCGCTAATATTGTCTATACCCGCAGCCTTACCGTTTTTCAAGTTCTTAATTATATCTCTGACCTCAGTGACACAGACTTTTTCAATTGGGTTTTCTAATGCATTATCTTCTATGTCGCAGTTTTGTTGTCCGATATTTTCACCTCCCAATAGTTCTTTGAAAGACTCTTTCAAAGCGTCTACTATTCCGTCTATATCATATAGCATTTCGCCTTTGCTGTTTCTCATGCTAGCAAACTCTGTACTTTTACTTTCCTTCAACTGTTTATATAATAGTTTCATAATTCCTTCAAAGTAGTTTATTATTTTATTCTCTTCTTCTGTTCTGATTTTCTCTTTACTCTCTTTGACTAGTCGTTTAACTTTCCTATTTTTGTGTCTGTAATCATTTTTAAGTCTAGTTCTCTCCTCATCGCTAAGACCTGTCATGTTCAGCGTTTTATTGTGCGCTTCTTTCTTTTCTTTTTGGGCTGCCGCAATTTCATCGTTCCACCACGCATCGCCAGACTTTCTTCCTACAACCGCTGTACCACATACTTCGGTCGCAGTTTTGACAATGACATCCCGTAATAAAGTCCACGCACCCTCTATATCTTTATTGCTTATAAGCGCTTTCCACGTTGCCCTATCTATGCTTTCAGTTAACCTCTTTTTAAACTCTGTTTGCACTTCTTGTCTCTGTAAATTTTCAATTTTTATTCGTGTTTGTTTCGTTTTCTTTGTTTTCTTTGTTCTCCATCCCCGCCCTAAGTTTATTTTGCAGACTAAAAGGTAATGATCAGAATTGCATTCGGAACCCCTCATGACTCTTGTATCTTTAACTAGTTCTCTTAATCTTTCATCCGCAATAACAAAGTCAATTATGCTGTGGCTATTTCCTTTACGCCAGGTGTACATGTGGATCATTTTATGTCTAAACCAAGTATTCGTAATAAATAGGCCCTTTTCTAAGCATAAACTAACTAGCTTTTCCCCGTTATAATTTTTTCTTGCTGGATCTCCAAAATTACCTAGCACCCTTTCTGTATCTGTACCCTGACGTTGGACACCGACCCATCCGTTCATATCTCCTAGCAGAATTATTCTTTCACCTTGATCGCAAATACTTATTGTATCATTTAGAGTGTCCCAGAAGGCGTCCTTAACTTCCCTCGAATCACTATCAACTGGTGCGTAGCACGCTACGATAAATAATCTTCTGATTCCTACCTTCATTCTAGCCCACAGCAATCTGGGTGATACAAAATTATGCTCTATGAGATGATGACTTGCTTTTTCACTCATAATTAAACCGACCCCTTGACTACGATGTGATTCGCTATCTACTCCTGACCATATTTCACAACCGCCTTTCAACACCCCATTTCCTATTTTTCTAAATTCGCAACCCTTTTTCTTTGTCTCAGGTACACAAAGAATGTCTAGTTTCCTTAAGAAATAAGTTTGGGTCGTAATAGATTATAAGGAATAAAATAGAATACATTTTATCTTATGAAGCGAACGTTAAATCATATGGAAAATATTCAGTAATATCTTTATTAAATGCATTGTACCTCTTTTGCTATACTGATATTGACATGCCAAAGTATATTTATATTGTGCAAATAAAAGAACTCAGTGTTGTTTTGTTTTATCATGCAGCTCCTAAACTTGTTCTAGGATTTAATACTAAATTTTTTGGATTTTTACTACTTAATGAATAACTTGAAAAGATATAGGAAAGTGAAAAAATTCCATGTTCGCAAGACATTTTTTTACAAGGGTTGGTGAGAAATGTTCTAAAAAGACACCGACAGGGGTCCGTACTTCTCGGTAGTATGGGGATCTTGATAGCATCGCTACAATGATCATGATATATATTGTAATAATATACATAATAATCTTAATTTTTCATTATCATGTTACTATTAAGGGCCCAATAAAAAACACCACCCCTTCTCCTTGGCAGGGATCCCCCCGGAGCCGCTTCTGCATAAATACGGGGGGTGCAGTTTTTTTCACTGCAGAAGTGCCTACTGGTTTTCTGGTTTTTGTGCCGGATGTTCTGCACCTTCGTAATCTCCTTTATGTCTCAACCAAGATGTACGCATCGTCCTCAGTAGTGCGGTGATACCACACATCGCGCTCGTCGGCCTTCGGCATCTGTGTTGGTTGTAGCTGTTGGGGCTGTCTCTGGAAGCGCCTCATGTTCCAAATATGATGTACACAGCGGCATCATGACTGTGCTTGGATGGTTCCTGCTGTCATCATACAACATCCTCTTCTCCAATCTGGACCTTTGCAACCCGCTGCAATATGGTCAAAGCCTAGACAGCGGTAGCATCGAATTTCCTCAATTTTCTTACGTACGCTATAGGACTCCCATCCCACCTTCAGGTGCCCTGCGCGTACCAATTTCATAGCTGTTTCCTCAGACACATTCGCATCCAGATAAGTGCCTGACAACTTGCAGGTGCTATTTCTATTTCAGCTTCTACATGTAAACGAATTTTTCAAGTTTCTTTAAGTCACGTCAATGAACTATAAAAATTGGCGCCTTTGCCAGGTCGCCACCACTCAACTCTTCCATTCAGCCCTGCCAGGCAGGCACTTTTACGTTCGTCAATGTGAGTCGAACCTCTTATGTGAAAATAGTCCTTATCCCTATCACGTTGTAATTTATGCTGTGCGCTTTGGGTCTATCACGCACCCTTCCCTTCTCACCAAGAGCTGTTCTGACGGCAGTGCACAGCATTGGTCTGCCATCCGCTGCAGCAGTGTTCACAGATCGTGGGAGCTGGCGGCCCCCACCACGACTCCCATGTGGGAGCGACACACGTAAACGCCGCGTGTCGGTGTGTCCCCACTCCGTCACTTGATTCCACGCTCCACGGCAACTAAAATTTGTCGGCTCGGATGATTTCACTGTCTCCTTCGT